>JAVIWC010009589.1:0-15025 GCA_031894815.1 Creontiades dilutus
TTTGAACATTTTTTATGAAAAATCGCGAAAAATAACCATGAAGCGTTTTATCGAAAAACGGACTTCAGATTCGTGTTCAGCACCCCGAAAAACCCCTTAGAGAGTAGGTTTGAAAGGGATTAAACAGAGTTTATTTTTGAGCAATTTTGATGAAAAATCGCGAAAATAACCATGAAGGAAGCGTTTTATCGAAAACGGACTTCAGATTCGTGTTCAGCACCCCGAAAACCCCTTAGAGAGTAGGTTTGAAAGGATTAAACAGAGTTTATTTTTGAGCAATTTTGATGAAAAATCGCGAAAATAACCATGAAGGAAGCGTTTTATCGGGAAACGGACTTCAGATTCGTGTTCAGCACCCCGAAAAACCCCTTAGAGAGTAGGTTTGAAAAGGATTAAACAGAGTTTATTTTTGAGCAATTTTGATGAAAAATCGCGAAAATAACCATGAAGGAAGCGTTTTATCGAAAAACGGACTTAGATTCGTGTTCAGCACCCCGAAAAACCCCTTAGAGAGTAGGTTTGAAAGGGATTAAACAGAGTTTATTTTTGAGCAATTTTGATGAAAAATCGCGAAAATAACCATGAAGGAAGCGTTTTATCGAAAAACGGACTTCAGATTCGTGTTCAGCACCCCGAAAAACCCCTTAGAGAGTAGGTTTGAAAGGATTAAACAGAGTTTATTTTTGAGCAATTTTGATGAAAAATCGCGAAAATAACCATGAAGGAAGCGTTTTATCGAAAAACGGACTTCAGATTCGTGTTCAGCACCCCGAAAAACCCCTTAGAGAGTAGGTTTGAAAGGGATTAAACAGAGTTTATTTTTGAGCAATTTTGATGAAAAATCGCGAAAATAACCATGAAAGCGTTTTATCGAAAAACGGACTTCAGATTCGTGTTCAGCACCCCGAAAACCCCTTAGAGAGTAGGTTTGAAAGGATTAAACAGAGTTTATTTTTGAGCAATTTTGATGAAAAATCGCGAAAATAACCATGAAGGAAGCGTTTTATCGAAAACGGACTTCAGATTCGTGTTCAGCACCCCGAAAAACCCCTTAGAGAGTAGGTTTGAAAGCGATTAAACAGAGTTTATTTTTGAGCAATTTTGATGAAAAATCGCGAAAATAACCATGAAGGAAGCGTTTTATCGAGAAACGGACTTCAGATTCGTGTTCAGCACCCCGAAAAACCCCTTAGAGAGTAGGTTTGAAAGGGATTAAACAGAGTTTATTTTTGAGCAATTTTGATGAAAAATCGCGAAAATAACCATGAAGGAAGCGTTTTATCGAGAAACGGACTTCAGATTCGTGTTCAGCACCCCGAAAAACCCCTTAGAGAGTAGGTTTGAAAAGGATTAAACAGAGTTTATTTTTGAGCAATTTTGATGAAAAATCGCGAAAATAACCATGAAGGAAGCGTTTTATCGAAAAACGGACTTCAGATTCGTGTTCAGCACCCCGAAAAACCCCTTAGAGAGTAGGTTTGAAAAGGATTAAACAGAGTTTATTTTTGAGCAATTTTGATGAAAAATCGCGAAAATAACCATGAAGGAAGCGTTTTATCGAAAAACGGACTTCAGATTCGTGTTCAGCACCCCGAAAAACCCCTTAGAGAGTAGGTTTGAAAGGATTAAACAGAGTTTATTTTTGAGCAATTTTGATGAAAAATCGCGAAAATAACCATGAAGGAAGCGTTTTATCGAAAAACGGACTTCAGATTCGTGTTCAGCACCCCGAAAAACCCCTTAGAGAGTAGGTTTGAAAAGGATTAAACAGAGTTTATTTTTGAGCAATTTTGATGAAAAATCGCGAAAATAACCATGAAGGAAGCGTTTTATCGAGAAACGGACTTCAGATTCGTGTTCAGCACCCCGAAAAACCCCTTAGAGAGTAGGTTTGAAAGGGATTAAACAGAGTTTATTTTTGAGCAATTTTGATGAAAAATCGCGAAAATAACCATGAAGGAAGCGTTTTATCGAAAAACGGACTTCAGATTCGTGTTCAGCACCCCGAAAAACCCCTTAGAGAGTAGGTTTGAAAGGGATTAAACAGAGTTAATTTTTGAGCAATTTTGATGAAAAATCGCGAAAATAACCATGAAGGAAGCGTTTTATCGAAAAACGGACTTCAGATTCGTGTTCAGCACCCCGAAAAACCCCTTAGAGAGTAGGTTTGAAAGCGATTAAACAGAGTTAATTTTTGAGCAATTTTGATGAAAAATCGCGAAAATAACCATGAAGGAAGCGTTTTATCGAAAAACGGACTTCAGATTCGTGTTCAGCACCCCGAAAAACCCCTTAGAGAGTAGGTTTGAAAGGATTAAACAGAGTTTATTTTTGAGCAATTTTGATGAAAAATCGCGAAAATAACCATGAAGGAAGCGTTTTATCGAAAAACGGACTTCAGATTCGTGTTCAGCACCCCGAAAAACCCCTTAGAGAGTAGGTTTGAAAGGGATTAAACAGAGTTTATTTTTGAGCAATTTTGATGAAAAATCGCGAAAATAACCATGAAGGAAGCGTTTTATCGAAAAACGGACTTCAGATTCGTGTTCAGCACCCCGAAAAACCCCTTAGAGAGTAGGTTTGAAAGGGATTAAACAGAGTTAATTTTTGAGCAATTTTGATGAAAAATCGCGAAAATAACCATGAAGGAAGCGTTTTATCGAAAAACGGACTTCAGATTCGTGTTCAGCACCCCGAAAAACCCCTTAGAGAGTAGGTTTGAAAGCGATTAAACAGAGTTAATTTTTGAGCAATTTTGATGAAAAAACGCGAAAATAACCATGAAGGAAGCGTTTTATCGAAAAAACGGACTTCAGATTCGTGTTCAGCACCCCGAAAAACCCCTTAGAGAGTAGGTTTGAAAGCGATTAAACAGAGTTAATTTTTGAGCAATTTTGATGAAAAAACGCGAAAATAACCATGAAGGAAGCGTTTTATCGAAAAACGGACTTCAGATTCGTGTTCAGCACCCCGAAAAACCCCTTAGAGAGTAGGTTTGAAAGCGATTAAACAGAGTTAATTTTTGAGCAATTTTGAGAAAAAACGCGAAAATAACCATGAAGGAAGCGTTTTATCGAAAAACGGACTTCAGATTCGTGTTCAGCACCCCGAAAAACCCCTTAGGAGAGTAGGTTTGAAAGGATTAAACAGAGTTAATTTTTGAGCAATTTTGATGAAAAAACGCGAAAATAACCATGAAGGAAGCGTTTTATCGAAAAACGGACTTCAGATTCGTGTTCAGCACCCCGAAAAACCCCTTAGAGAGTAGGTTTGAAAGGGATTAAACAGAGTTTATTTTTGAGCAATTTTGATGAAAAACGCGAAAATAACCATGAAGGAAGCGTTTTATCGAAAAACGGACTTCAGATTCGTGTTCAGCACCCCGAAAAACCCCTTAGAGAGTAGGTTTGAAAGCGATTAAACAGAGTTAATTTTTGAGCAATTTTGATGAAAAATCGCGAAAATAACCATGAAGGAAGCGTTTTATCGAAAAACGGACTTCAGATTCGTGTTCAGCACCCCGAAAAACCCCTTAGAGAGTAGGTTTGAAAGGATTAAACAGAGTTAATTTTTGAGCAATTTTGATGAAAAATCGCGAAAATAACCATGAAGGAAGCGTTTTATCGAAAAACGGACTTCAGATTCGTGTTCAGCACCCCGAAAAACCCCTTAGAGAGTAGGTTTGAAAGGGATTAAACAGAGTTAATTTTTGAGCAATTTTGATGAAAAATCGCGAAAATAACCATGAAGGAAGCGTTTTATCGAAAAACGGACTTCAGATTCGTGTTCAGCACCCCGAAAAACCCCTTAGAGAGTAGGTTTGAAAGGGATTAAACAGAGTTAATTTTTGAGCAATTTTGATGAAAAATCGCGAAAATAACCATGAAGGAAGCGTTTTATCGAAAAACGGACTTCAGATTCGTGTTCAGCACCCCGAAAAACCCCTTAGAGAGTAGGTTTGAAAGCGATTAAACAGAGTTAATTTTTGAGCAATTTTGATGAAAAATCGCGAAAATAACCATGAAGGAAGCGTTTTATCGAAAAACGGACTTCAGATTCGTGTTCAGCACCCCGAAAAACCCCTTAGAGAGTAGGTTTGAAAGGATTAAACAGAGTTTAATTTTTGAGCAATTTTGATGAAAAATCGCGAAAATAACCATGAAGGAAGCGTTTTATCGAAAAACGGACTTCAGATTCGTGTTCAGCACCCCGAAAAACCCCTTAGAGAGTAGGTTTGAAAGCGATTAAACAGAGATAATTTTTGAGCAATTTTGATGAAAAATCGCGAAAATAACCATGAAGGAAGCGTTTTATCGAAAAACGGACTTCAGATTCGTGTTCAGCACCCCGAAAAACCCCTTAGAGAGTAGGTTTGAAAGGATTAAACAGAGTTAATTTTTGAGCAATTTTGATGAAAAATCGCGAAAATAACCATGAAGGAAGCGTTTTATCGAAAAACGGACTTCAGATTCGTGTTCAGCACCCCGAAAAACCCCTTAGAGAGTAGGTTTGAAAGGGATTAAACAGAGATAATTTTTGAGCAATTTTGATGAAAAATCGCGAAAATAACCATGAAGGAAGCGTTTTATCGAAAAACGGACTTCAGATTCGTGTTCAGCACCCCGAAAAACCCCTTAGAGAGTAGGTTTGAAAGGGATTAAACAGAGATAATTTTTGAGCAATTTTGATGAAAAATCGCGAAAATAACCATGAAGGAAGCGTTTTATCGAAAAACGGACTTCGATTCGTGTTCAGCACCCCGAAAAACCCCTTAGAGAGTAGGTTTGAAAGGGATTAAACAGAGATAATTTTTGAGCAATTTTGATGAAAAATCGCGAAAATAACCATGAAGGAAGCGTTTTATCGAAAAACGGACTTCAGATTCGTGTTCAGCACCCCGAAAAACCCCTTAGAGAGTAGGTTTGAAAGGGATTAAACAGAGATAATTTTTGAGCAATTTTGATGAAAAATCGCGAAAATAACCATGAAGGAAGCGTTTTATCGAAAAACGGACTTCAGATTCGTGTTCAGCACCCCGAAAAACCCCTTAGAGAGTAGGTTTGAAAGGGATTAAACAGAGATAATTTTTGAGCAATTTTGATGAAAAATCGCGAAAATAACCATGAAGGAAGCGTTTTATCGAAAAACGGACTTCAGATTCGTGTTCAGCACCCCGAAAAACCCCTTAGAGAGTAGGTTTGAAAGGGATTAAACAGAGATAATTTTTGAGCAATTTTGATGAAAAATCGCGAAAATAACCATGAAGGAAGCGTTTTATCGAAAAACGGACTTCGAATTCGTGTTCAGCACCCCGAAAAACCCCTTAGAGAGTAGGTTTGAAAGGGATTAAACAGAGTTAATTTTTGAGCAATTTTGATGAAAAATCGCGAAAATAACCATGAAGGAAGCGTTTTATCGAAAAACGGACTTCAGATTCGTGTTCAGCACCCCGAAAAACCCCTTAGAGAGTAGGTTTGAAAGGGATTAAACAGAGATAATTTTTGAGCAATTTTGATGAAAAATCGCGAAAATAACCATGAAGGAAGCGTTTTATCGAAAAACGGACTTCAGATTCGTGTTCAGCACCCCGAAAACCCCTTAGAGAGTAGGTTTGAAAGGGATTAAACAGAGATAATTTTTGAGCAATTTTGATGAAAAATCGCGAAAATAACCATGAAGGAAGCGTTTTATCGAAAAACGGACTTCGAATTCGTGTTCAGCACCCCGAAAAACCCCTTAGAGAGTAGGTTTGAAAGGGATTAAACAGAGATAATTTTTGAGCAATTTTGATGAAAAATCGCGAAAATAACCATGAAGGAAGCGTTTTATCGAAAAACGGACTTCAGATTCGTGTTCAGCACCCCGAAAAACCCCTTAGAGAGTAGGTTTGAAAGGGATTAAACAGAGATAATTTTTGAGCAATTTTGATGAAAAATCGCGAAAATAACCATGAAGGAAGCGTTTTATCGAAAAACGGACTTCGATTCGTGTTCAGCACCCCGAAAACCCCTTAGAGAGTAGGTTTGAAAGGGATTAAACAGAGATAATTTTTGAGCAATTTTGATGAAAAATCGCGAAAATAACCATGAAGGAAGCGTTTTATCGAAAAACGGACTTCGAATTCGTGTTCAGCACCCCGAAAAACCCCTTAGAGAGTAGGTTTGAAAGGGATTAAACAGAGATAATTTTTGAGCAATTTTGATGAAAAATCGCGAAAATAACCATGAAGGAAGCGTTTTATCGAAAAACGGACTTCAGATTCGTGTTCAGCACCCCGAAAAACCCCTTAGAGAGTAGGTTTGAAAGGGATTAAACAGAGTTAATTTTTGAGCAATTTCGATGAAAAATCGCGAAAATAACCATGAAGGAAGCGTTTTATCGAAAAACGGACTTCAGATTCGTGTTCAGCACCCCGAAAAACCCCTTAGAGAGTAGGTTTGAAAGGGATTAAACAGAGATAATTTTTGAGCAATTTTGATGAAAAATCGCGAAAATAACCATGAAGGAAGCGTTTTATCGAAAAACGGACTTCAGATTCGTGTTCAGCACCCCGAAAACCCCTTAGAGAGTAGGTTTGAAAGGGATTAAACAGAGATAATTTTTGAGCATGAAGGAATTTTGATGAAAAATCGCGAAAATAACCATGAAGGAAGCGTTTTATCGAAAAACGGACTTCGAGATTCGTGTTCAGCACCCCGAAAACCCCTTAGAGAGTAGGTTTGAAAGGGATTAAACAGAGATAATTTTTGAGCAATTTTGATGAAAAATCGCGAAAATAACCATGAAGGAAGCGTTTTATCGAAAAACGGACTTCAGATTCGTGTTCAGCACCCCGAAAACCCCTTAGAGAGTAGGTTTGAAAGGGATTAAACAGAGATAATTTTTGAGCAATTTTGATGAAAAATCGCGAAAATAACCATGAAGGAAGCGTTTTATCGAAAAACGGACTTCGAGATTCGTGTTCAGCACCCCGAAAACCCCTTAGAGAGTAGGTTTGAAAGGGATTAAACAGAGTTTATTTTTGAGCAATTTTGATGAAAAATCGCGAAAATAACCATGAAGGAAGCGTTTTATCGAAAAACGGACTTCAGATTCGTGTTCAGCACCCCGAAAACCCCTTAGAGAGTAGGTTTGAAAGGGATTAAACAGAGATAATTTTTGAGCAATTTTGATGAAAAATCGCGAAAATAACCATGAAGGAAGCGTTTTATCGAAAAACGGACTTCAGATTCGTGTTCAGCACCCCGAAAAAACCTCTTAGAGTGTAGGTTTGAAAAGGATTAAACAGAGATAATTTTTGAGCAATTTTGATGAAAAATCGCGAAAATAACCATGAAGGAAGCGTTTTATCGAAAAACGGACTTCAGATTCGTGTTCAGCACCCCGAAAACCCCTTAGAGAGTAGGTTTGAAAGGGATTAAACAGAGATAATTTTTGAGCAATTTTGATGAAAAATCGCGAAAATAACCATGAAGGAAGCGTTTTATCGAAAAACGGACTTCAGATTCGTGTTCAGCACCCCGAAAACCCCTTAGAGAGTAGGTTTGAAAGGGATTAAACAGAGATAATTTTTGAGCAATTTTGATGAAAAATCGCGAAAATAACCATGAAGGAAGCGTTTTATCGAAAAACGGACTTCGAATTCGTGTTCAGCACCCCGAAAACCCCTTAGAGAGTAGGTTTGAAAGGGATTAAACAGAGATAATTTTTGAGCAATTTTGATGAAAAATCGCGAAAATAACCATGAAGGAAGCGTTTTATCGAAAAACGGACTTCGAATTCGTGTTCAGCACCCCGAAAAACCCCTTAGAGAGTAGGTTTGAAAGGGATTAAACAGAGATAATTTTTGAGCAATTTTGATGAAAAATCGCGAAAATAACCATGAAGGAAGCGTTTTATCGAAAAACGGACTTCGAGATTCGTGTTCAGCACCCCGAAAACCCCTTAGAGAGTAGGTTTGAAAGGGATTAAACAGAGATAATTTTTGAGCAATTTTGATGAAAAATCGCGAAAATAACCAGGAAGGAAGCGTTTTATCGAAAAGCGGACTTCAGATTCGTGTTCAGCACCCCGAAAAACCCCTTAGAGATTAGGTTTGAAAGCGATTAAACAGAGTTTATTTTGGAGCAATTTTGATGAAAAATCGCGAAAATAACCATGAAAGAAGCGTTTTATCGAAAAACGGACTTCAGATTCGTGTTCAGCACCCCGAAAAACCCCTTATAGAGTAGGTTTGAAAGGGATTAAACAGAGATAATTTTTAAGCAATTTTGATGAAAAATCGCGAAAATAACCATGAAGGAAGCGTTTTATCGGGAAACGGACTTCGATTCGTGTTCAGCGCCGAAAAACCTTAAGTGGAGTTTGAAAGTTAAACAGGGAGTTTATTTTTGAGAGCAATTTTGATGAAAAATCGCGAAAATAGCCATGAAGGAAGCGTTTTATCGAAAAACGGACTTCGAATTCGTGTTCAGCACCTCGAAAAACCCCTTAGAGAGTAGGTTTGAAAGCGATTAAACAGAGTTTATTTTTGAGCAATTTTGATGAAAAAACGTGAAAATAACCATGAAGGAAGCGTTTTATCGAAAAAAGGACTTCAGATTCGTGTTCAGCACCCCGAAAAACCCCTTAGAGAGTAGGTTTGAAAGCGATTAAACAGAGTTTATTTTTAAGCAATTTTGATGAAAAACGCGAAAATAACCATGAAGGAAGCGTTTTATCGAAAAAAGGACTTCAGATTCGTGTTCAGCACCCCGAAAAACCCCTGAGAGAGTAGGTTTGAAAGCGATTAAACGGAGTTTATTTTTGAGCAATTTTGATGAAAAATGCGAAAATAACCATGAAGGAAGCGTTTTATCGAAAAACGGACTTCAGATTCGTGTTCAGCACCCCGAAAAACCCCTTAGAGAGTAGGTTTGAAAGCGATTAAACAGAGTTTATTTTTGAGCAATTTTGATGAAAAACCGCGAAAATAACCATGAAGGAAGCGTTTTATCGAAAAACGGACTTCAGATTCGTGTTCAGCACCCCGAAAAACCCCTAAGAGAGTAGGTTTGAAAGCGATTAAACAGAGTTTATTTTCGAGCAATTTTGATGAAAAAACGCGAAAATAACCATGAAGGAAGCGTTTTATCGAAAAAAGGACTTCAGATTCGTGTTCAGCACCCCGAAAAAACCCTTAGAGAGTAGTTTTGAAAGCGATTAAACAGAGTTAATTTTTGAGCAATTTTGATGAAAAAACGCGAAAATAACCATGAAGGAAGCGTTTTATCGAAAAAAAGGACTTCAGATTCGTGTTCAGCACCCCGAAAAACCCCTTAGAGAGTAGGTTTGAAAGCGATTAAACAGAGTTAATTTCTGAGCAATTTTGATGAAAAAACGCGAAAATAACCATGAAGGAAGCGTTTTATCGAAACGGACTTCAGATTCGTGTTCAGCACCCCAAAAAACCCCTTAGAGAGTAGGTTTGAAAGCGATTAAACGGAGTTTATTTTGGAGCAATTTTGATGAAAAAACGCGAAAATAACCATGAAGGAAGCGTTTTATCGAAAAAAGGACTTCAGATTCGTGTTCAGCACCCCGAAAAACCCCTTAGAGAGTAGGTTTGAAAGCGATTAAACAGAGTTTATTTTGGAGCAATTTTGATGAAAAAACGCGAAAATAACCATGAAGGAAGCGTTTTATCGAAAAACGGACTTCAGATTCGTGTTCAGCACCCCGAAAAACCCCTTAGAGAGTAGGTTTGAAAGCGATTAAACAGAGTTAATTTTTGAGCAATTTTGATGAAAAAACGCGAAAATAACCATGAAGGAAGCGTTTTATCGAAAAACGGACTTCAGATTCGTGTTCAGCACCCCGAAAAACCCCTTAGAGAGTAGGTTTGAAAGCGATTAAACAGAGTTTATTTTTGAGCAATTTTGATGAAAAAACGCGAAAATAACCATGAAGGAAGCGTTTTATCGAAAAACGGACTTCAGATTCGTGTTCAGCACCCCGAAAAACCCCTTAGAGAGTAGGTTTGAAAGCGATTAAACAGAGTTTATTTTTGAGCAATTTTGATGAAAAAACGCGAAAATAACCATGAAGGAAGCGTTTTATCGAAAAAAGGACTTCAGATTCGTGTTCAGCACCCCGAAAACCCCTTAGAGAGTAGGTTTGAAAGCGATTAAACAGAGTTTATTTTTGAGCAATTTTGATGAAAAAACGCGAAAATAACCATGAAGGAAGCGTTTTATCGAAAAAAGGACTTCAGATTCGTGTTCAGCACCCCGAAAAACCCCTTAGAGAGTAGGTTTGAAAGCGATTAAACAGAGTTTATTTTGGAGCAATTTGATGAAAAATCGCGAAAATAACCATGAAGGAAGCGTTTTATCGAAAAACGGACTTCAGATTCGTGTTCAGCACCCCGAAAAACCCCTTAGAGAGTAGGTTTGAAAGCGATTAAACAGAGTTTATTTTTGAGCAATTTTGATGAAAAAACGCGAAAATAACCATGAAGGAAGCGTTTTATCGAAAAACGGACTTCAGATTCGTGTTCAGCACCCCGAAAACCCCTTAGAGAGTAGGTTTGAAAGCGATTAAACAGAGTTTATTTTTGAGCAATTTTGATGAAAAAACGCGAAAATAACCATGAAGGAAGCGTTTTATCGAAAAACGGACTTCAGATTCGTGTTCAGCACCCCGAAAAACCCCTTAGAGAGTAGGTTTGAAAGCGATTAAACAGAGTTAATTTTTGAGCAATTTTGATGAAAAACGCGAAAATAACCATGAAGGAAGCGTTTTATCGAAAAACGGACTTCAGATTCGTGTTCAGCACCCCGAAAACCCCTTAGAGAGTAGGTTTGAAAGCGATTAAACAGAGTTATTTTTGAGCAATTTTGATGAAAAAACGCGAAAATAACCATGAAGGAAGCGTTTTATCGAAAAACGGACTTCAGATTCGTGTTCAGCACCCCGAAAAACCCCTTAGAGAGTAGGTTTGAAAGCGATTAAACAGAGTTAATTTTTGAGCAATTTTGATGAAAAAACGCGAAAATAACCATGAAGGAAGCGTTTTATCGAAAAAAGGACTTCAGATTCGTGTTCAGCACCCCGAAAACCCCTTAGAGAGTAGGTTTGAAAGCGATTAAACAGAGTTTATTTTTGAGCAATTTTGATGAAAAAACGCGAAAATAACCATGAAGGAAGCGTTTTATCGAAAAACGGACTTCAGATTCGTGTTCAGCACCCCGAAAAACCCCTTAGAGAGTAGGTTTGAAAGCGATTAAACAGAGTTTATTTTTGAGCAATTTTGATGAAAAAACGCGAAAATAACCATGAAGGAAGCGTTTTATCGAAAAACGGACTTCAGATTCGTGTTCAGCACCCCGAAAACCCCTTAGAGAGTAGGTTTGAAAGCGATTAAACAGAGTTTATTTTTGAGCAATTTTGATGAAAAAACGCGAAAATAACCATGAAGGAAGCGTTTTATCGAAAAACGGACTTCAGATTCGTGTTCAGCACCCCGAAAAACCCCTTAGAGAGTAGGTTTGAAAGCGATTAAACAGAGTTTATTTTTGAGCAATTTTGATGAAAAAACGCGAAAATAACCATGAAGGAAGCGTTTTATCGAAAAACGGACTTCAGATTCGTGTTCAGCACCCCGAAAAACCCCTTAGAGAGTAGGTTTGAAAGCGATTAAACAGAGTTTATTTTTGAGCAATTTTGATGAAAAAACGCGAAAATAACCATGAAGGAAGCGTTTTATCGAAAAACGGACTTCAGATTCGTGTTCAGCACCCCGAAAACCCCTTAGAGAGTAGGTTTGAAAGCGATTAAACAGAGTTAATTTTTGAGCAATTTTGATGAAAAAACGCGAAAATAACCATGAAGGAAGCGTTTTATCGAAAAAACGGACTTCAGATTCGTGTTCAGCACCCCGAAAAACCCCTTAGAGAGTAGGTTTGAAAGCGATTAAACAGAGTTTATTTTTGAGCAATTTTGATGAAAAAACGCGAAAATAACCATGAAGGAAGCGTTTTATCGAAAAACGGACTTCAGATTCGTGTTCAGCACCCCGAAAACCCCTTAGAGAGTAGGTTTGAAAGCGATTAAACAGAGTTTATTTTTGAGCAATTTTGATGAAAAAACGCGAAAATAACCATGAAGGAAGCGTTTTATCGAAAAACGGACTTCAGATTCGTGTTCAGCACCCCGAAAAACCCCTTAGAGAGTAGGTTTGAAAGCGATTAAACAGAGTTTATTTTTGAGCAATTTTGATGAAAAAACGCGAAAATAACCATGAAGGAAGCGTTTTATCGAAAAACGGACTTCAGATTCGTGTTCAGCACCCTGAAAACCCCTTAGAGAGTAGGTTTGAAAGCGATTAAACAGAGTTTATTTTTGAGCAATTTTGATGAAAAACGCGAAAATAACCATGAAGGAAGCGTTTTATCGAAAAACGGACTTCAGATTCGTGTTCAGCACCCCGAAAACCCCTTAGAGAGTAGGTTTGAAAGCGATTAAACAGAGTTTATTTTTGAGCAATTTTGATGAAAAAACGCGAAAATAACCATGAAGGAAGCGTTTTATCGAAAAACGGACTTCAGATTCGTGTTCAGCACCCCGAAAACCCCTTAGAGAGTAGGTTTGAAAGCGATTAAACAGAGTTAATTTTTGAGCAATTTTGATGAAAAAACGCGAAAATAACCATGAAGGAAGCGTTTTATCGAAAAACGGACTTCAGATTCGTGTTCAGCACCCTGAAAACCCCTTAGAGAGTAGGTTTGAAAGCGATTAAACAGAGTTAATTTTTGAGCAATTTTGATGAAAAAACGCGAAAATAACCATGAAGGAAGCGTTTTATCGAAAAACGGACTTCAGATTCGTGTTCAGCACCCCGAAAACCCCTTAGAGAGTAGGTTTGAAAGCGATTAAACAGAGTTAATTTTTGAGCAATTTTGATGAAAAAACGCGAAAATAACCATGAAGGAAGCGTTTTATCGAAAAACGGACTTCAGATTCGTGTTCAGCACCCCGAAAACCCCTTAGAGAGTAGGTTTGAAAGCGATTAAACAGAGTTAATTTTTGAGCAATTTTGATGAAAAAACGCGAAAATAACCATGAAGGAAGCGTTTTATCGAAAAACGGACTTCAGATTCGTGTTCAGCACCCCGAAAAACCCCTTAGAGAGTAGGTTTGAAAGCGATTAAACAGAGTTAATTTTTGAGCAATTTTGATGAAAAAACGCGAAAATAACCATGAAGGAAGCGTTTTATCGAAAAACGGACTTCAGATTCGTGTTCAGCACCCCGAAAAACCCCTTAGAGAGTAGGTTTGAAAGCGATTAAACAGAGTTAATTTTTGAGCAATTTTGATGAAAAAACGCGAAAATAACCATGAAGGAAGCGTTTTATCGAAAAACGGACTTCAGATTCGTGTTCAGCACCCCGAAAAACCCCTTAGAGAGTAGGTTTGAAAGCGATTAAACAGAGTTAATTTTTGAGCAATTTTGATGAAAAAACGCGAAAATAACCATGAAGGAAGCGTTTTATCGAAAAACGGACTTCAGATTCGTGTTCAGCACCCCGAAAACCCCTTAGAGAGTAGGTTTGAAAGCGATTAAACAGAGTTAATTTTTGAGCAATTTTGATGAAAAAACGCGAAAATAACCATGAAGGAAGCGTTTTATCGAAAAACGGACTTCAGATTCGTGTTCAGCACCCCGAAAACCCCTTAGAGAGTAGGTTTGAAAGCGATTAAACAGAGTTAATTTTTGAGCAATTTTGATGAAAAAACGCGAAAATAACCATGAAGGAAGCGTTTTATCGAAAAACGGACTTCAGATTCGTGTTCAGCACCCCGAAAACCCCTTAGAGAGTAGGTTTGAAAGCGATTAAACAGAGTTAATTTTTGGAGCAATTTTGATCAGCACCCCGAAAAACCCCTTAGAGAGTAGGTTTGAAAGCGATTAAACAGAGTTAATTTTTGAGCAATTTTGATGAAAAAACGCGAAAATAACCATGAAGGAAGCGTTTTATCGAAAAACGGACTTCAGATTCGTGTTCAGCACCCCGAAAAACCCCTTAGAGAGTAGGTTTGAAAGCGATTAAACAGAGTTAATTTTTGAGCAATTTTGATGAAAAAACGCGAAAATAACCATGAAGGAAGCGTTTTATCGAAAAACGGACTTCAGATTCGTGTTCAGCACCTGAAAAACCCCCATGAAGGAAGCGTTTTATCGAAAAAAGGACTTCAGATTCGTGTTCAGCACCCCGAAAAACCCCTTAGAGAGTAGGTTTGAAAGGGATTAAACAGAGTTAATTTTTGAGCAATTTTGATGAAAAATCGCGAAAATAACCATGAAGGAAGCGTTTTATCGAAAAACGGACTTCAGATTCGTGT
This sequence comes from Creontiades dilutus, assembly GCA_031894815.1. NCBI lineage: Eukaryota > Metazoa > Arthropoda > Insecta > Hemiptera > Miridae > Creontiades > Creontiades dilutus. The sequence continues at coordinate 14,383 of JAVIWC010009589.1, forward strand.
TCAGCACCCCGAAAACCCCTTAGAGAGTAGGTTTGAAAGGGATTAAACAGAGTTTATTTTTGAGCAATTTTGATGAAAAATCGCGAAAATAACCATGAAGGAAGCGTTTTATCGAAAAAACGGACTTCAGATTCGTGTTCAGCACCCCGAAAACCCCTTAGAGAGTAGGTTTGAAAGGGATTAAACAGAGATAATTTTTGAGCAATTTTGATGAAAAATCGCGAAAATAACCATGAAGGAAGCGTTTTATCGAAAAACGGACTTCAGATTCGTGTTCAGCACCCCGAAAACCCCTTAGAGAGTAGGTTTGAAAGGGATTAAACAGAGTTTATTTTTGAGCAATTTTGATGAAAAATCGCGAAAATAACCATGAAGGAAGCGTTTTATCGAAAAACGGACTTCAGATTCGTGTTCAGCACCCCGAAAACCCCTTAGAGAGTAGGTTTGAAAGGATTAAACAGAGTTTATTTTTGAGCAATTTTGATGAAAAATCGCGAAAATAACCATGAAGGAAGCGTTTTATCGAAAAACGGACTTCAGATTCGTGTTCAGCACCCCGAAAACCCCTTAGAGAGTAGGTTTGAAAGGGATTAAACAGAGTTAATTTTTGAGCAATTTTGATGAAAAATCGCGAAATAACCAT
>JAVIWC010009590.1:0-14251 GCA_031894815.1 Creontiades dilutus
GTTTTTGGTAGTTTGTAAAGAACCGTGTCCAACATCAAACTATTTTAATGTAAGCGGGAACTCAGAAATGCTCAATGTCCTGGACATGACAGCAGAACTGCAGATCTCAAGGGATACAAACCATTGGTCGTGTATTACAAGTATGCTGAGTATGTTGGAGACAGATTTATAGTTTTTGGTAGTTTGTAAAGAACCGTGTCCAACATCAAACTATTTTAATGTAAGCGGGAACTCTGAAATGCTCAATGTCTTGGTCAACCCAGCAGAACTGCAGCACTTGAGGCATACAAACCATTGGGCGTGTAGTATAAGTATGCTGAGATAGATTCCTAGTTTGCAGTAGTTTGTCAAGATCTGTCTTTGTCATGAAACTATTGTTGAGTTCCTAAACAAGAACACAGAAATGCTCAATGTTTTGGACAACCCAGCAGAACTGCAGCGCCTATAAGATGCAAACCATTGGACGTATTTCACAAGTATGCTGAGTTTGTTGAAGACAGATTTATAGTTTTTGGTAGTTTGTCAAGAACCATGTCCAACATCAAACTATTTTAATGTAAGCGGGAACTCGGAAATGCTCAATGTCTTGGACAACCCAGCAGAACTGCAGCACTTGAGGCATACAAACCATTGGACGTGTAGTATGAGTATGCTGAGATAGATTTCTAGTTTGCAGTAGTTTGTCATGATCTGCCTCCCTCATCAAACTATTGTTATGTAAGCGAGAACTCAGAAATGCTCAATGTTTTGGACAACCCAGCAGAACTGCAGCACTTGAGGCACACAAACCATTGGACGTGTAGTATAAGTATGCTGAGATAGATTTCTAGTTTGCAGTAGTTTGTCATGATCTGCCTCCCTCATTAAACTATTGTTATGTAAGCGAGAACACAGAAATGCTCAATGTTTTGGACAACCCAGCAGAACTGCAGCGCCTAAGAGATGCAAACCACTGTACTCGGCAATCCCGAAGCTGACATTTCGGCGCAGGTTTTACCAGGCTTGTACAGTTCTATGTCAAGCATTAAGGGAAAAACAATTTTATTAGGAAATTGAAGTTTTCAAATCAAAATGTAGAACATAATGGAACTTCAGTTTTGTAACAACTTTCAAAAATAGTATCGAAAATCAATAATCAAACCAATCAATCATCAAATCATTACTTATCAATCATGAATGAAAATTTCATGGTTTACGTTTTAAAGGGTGTAGAATCCAAATCTGCAATAAAAAATTTTCGGTCCGTACACCGTACGCACGATTTCTCCCAAACGGCTGGAGCAAAAGATCTGAAATTTTCAGGAAAAATCCATGTTGGTAAGACAACGCCCCAATTCTTTAGCCAGCTCTCTCACTTAATTTAAAGTTCCCTTTAAGGGTTGTCAAAGTTTGGTAAAATCCCTATAAACCTCAAAAAAGTCAAGGTGGCCTAAATTTGTACTCTTTTTGAAGAACTTTCCATGAGGAATCGAAGGAGCCCTCCCCAGGTCCGTAGGTCAAACCATTCCCGATGTACGACCCGATTTATGGTGCCAACATTCGCGTTATTTTGGTTTATTATTGTTTTTGTGTTGATATCAGTAACCTAGTGGTGTAGTGATGCAGTGATGTAGTATTGTGGATACTGGAGTGAACTCCTAAAAGGCTTTCTGATATGCATGAAACACTGCAAATTCTTTCACTGGGGTTTATTATTCAATTGGCTTGCGTTCATGATTTGAATTTCTACTAAGCTTCGGAGTGTGCGTGTTTTACAGGAAAGAGCGATTATTGAATTTCAGGAGGCGCACAAATATGATCAAATGATCAATCCAAATAGGTATTTTAGTTGAAATTGAAATCGCGAATGATTGAATTTGCAGCGTTTTTTTTTTTTTTACAGCTTTTTATTTAAGCTTGTGGACTCCAAAATAGTCTTTGGGCAGCGTTGCTCTATCAGATGCTGGGGGTCTTCAAATTTTAACGTTTTGCTTAACTAGCAAAATAACTTAAAATGAGGAAATAACGATGCTTTTAATCTACAAAACACGTTTATTAGTGAACTGAAGTTTTAAAATCAAAATGTAGAAATACCAGCATGTTTTTTCTTGACCACGATTGCTTCTTTATGAGCACGCGCCCTAAACCTTCCGCGTGTTTCATTGTCTTTCTTCGACTTCAACATCCTTCCCGGAAGGTAAATCCCCCCCCCCCCCCCTTCATCCGCCACAACCAACATTCACAATGTCTTCTCGATGCAAGTGGTCCTTTTCTCCTACAGGGGAAGGGGGGGGGGGCTAAAAAAAGCTGACTCAACGCGTCGTCTCACGTAGGTAGTGGGGACCCCCAGTACCTTCCCCGTGGGACCTCGCCCAGTTTTATGATAATCGAAAAAACAAAAAAAGAAAAAAAAAAACTCCCTGTCACTTTGGACCCCCGAATGACAATCAGTGGGTTGAGTGACATATTTCACAACGCCCCCTTCCATCACGTTTCTATTCCTTCTGTGTGGTACGCCCAGGGCAACCTGCTTCATCGAAACGATTCATAACGTATCAATGAGAAGTAATTATTATATGTAGGACGTCTATCAATAAAGGGTTAGGCAGTAGATGGTTCCGTATGAATTCAATCTCTCTGAAACCAATATTCGCACATACAAGCTTGAATGAGACGGCGAAGTTTTTCAGTTAGTTCACACGGTAGAAATGGGTGGTATACGATCTCTTCTCAATGCTATGTCACTACAACAAAACTAGAAAAACACTGAAACGTCACGGTAGACTGTCAACCTTTGACTGGTAAATCCGAATGGCATCTGAAATATTATACTACACTGAGAAGAGATCAGACCTATAGATCTACACAAGGAAGAGATTCCTCAACTTCTCGATGTTGTCCTCAACAGTTCTTTCTTAGTCGCAATAAATTCTCAAAATTTGCGAGGTTTATAGCTCAACTAGAGTAGAATGAAAGAAACCACCCACACTGAAGTTTTTCAGGTAGTACATACAGTAGAAATCGATATAGGATATCTTCTTGGTGAACTAGTGATTCTTACCATCCAGTAGGTTTTGCAAACTAGGCATCGACACCCTCGAAAATCAACGAAAATTTCAATCTGAAGACTGATTTTCGACATTTTACTCAAAAAAACTATCCACAGTGAAATTTTTTCAGGTATTGCACACGGTAGAAATGGATATACGATCTCTTCGTAATGCTAGCTCGCTGCAACGCTGTCGAAAATTGTGCGATAGATTTGAATGAATCGGAAAATTTAAATTGCATGAAAGAGAGATGAGCTCCTTTTTAAAAAAAGCTGTGAAATTAATGAAATATTGTAGAAGAATTCAAGAAGTCAAGTTGACAAGACTAATGTGTACGATAACCGCCCATACCGAAGTTATTCAGGCTGTACACACGGTAGAAATGGATGTAAGATCTCTTCTTAATGGTAGGTCACTAGAACGGTACTAGATATGTACTAAAACGTCATGTGGACTGTCAACATTTGAATTTCAAATTTGTATGAAATCTGAAACATTAACGTTCATGAAGAAGAGATCAGCCCGCATCCATGCGTACATGAAGTAGTGTTATTTAGCGTCCAGTAGGTTTTGCAGAGTTTCAATACGCGTTGAGCTTTTAATTCATACAACCGAATCGGAAACTAGATCTCAAAAGAACCCATTGATACCGAAAGTCTGGGAAATCTGTAATTGGTATAGGCCTTCACACTTCATTCACTGGAAAAACCACCCACGATGAAGTTTTTCTCGCAGTACACACCGTAGAAATTAACCTATTCCTTCTCGACTCAATCTCTCACCCCTCATCCGCCCCCCTACAACCTGGTACATACAGTTAATCGAAAATGTCGAAAATCAAGTGAAATTTCAATAGAATCAGAACTGATTTCCGTATAAAGGATGCGAATTAATACTAGTAGGTACATGCGAAAACCGAACATGTTGAAGTTTTTCAGGCAGCGCACACGATAGAAATGAAAGTAACGATCTCTTCTTAATGTTAGGTCACTAGAACGGTAATAGATATGTACTGAAACGTCAAAGTCCACAACTGTCAACCATCCAGTGGTAGATTTGAATGGAATCTGAAACATTAACCTACATGAAGAAGACATTAGCCTTCTAGACCTTTACTTCGTAATGTCACTATTCATAAATGCTATAAGGTTATCAAATATGGAAAAAATTCAGTATTCGTACATGAAGTAGTGATTCTTACCATCCAGTAGGGTTTGCCGTATTAAACCGTATTGACTTACGGACTACTAATTCATGAAACCAAATCAAAAACTACCTATAGAAACGGATGAAAATCACCTCAAAATTTGAATCGAATTACCACTGATTTCATCGTAATAAATTCGCGACTTAATACAAGGGCATAGAAAAACCGCCCATGCCGAAGTTTTAAAGGCAGTACACACGGTAGAAATGGATATAATGATTTCTTCTTAATGGTAGGTCACTAGAACGGTGATAGATATGTACTAAATAAAACGTCTTAATAGACTGTGAACCTTTGAGTAGTAAATTTGGTTGAAATTTGAAAGATTAACGAACATGAAGGAGAAATCATTCACCTCCCCTGACTTCTTGATGTTGTATCCTGCGTACAAGTGTACATGAAGTAGTGATACCATCCAGTAGATTTGCTAATTCATAAAACCGAATCGCAAGCTATCTCTCAAAACTTTCATTGAAATCGAAAATCACGGAAAATTTCAACCGAATAACTGATAACGTTTAACGCAATGCCCCTTCACACTTCATTCATTGAAAAAAAAAACATAATAAAATAAATAAAAAACCACCCACGCCGAAGTTTTTGCGCTGTACACACACCGTAGAAATGATTCTATTCCTTCTCGGACCCCTCACCGCCGCACTATACGACTGCTACCTATTACACAGAGTAGAAATGGATATAGGATCTCTTCCTAATGCTAGGTCACTAGAACGGTACTAGATGGGTAGCAAAAACGTCATAGTGGAACCAAACCATTGACTGGAAGATTTGAATGAAATTTAAAGCACGAACTTCATGAAGGAGAGATTAGCCTTCGTTAACTTCTTAATGAAGAATCTTTCATAAATGCCTGAACTTTATCATTTATCATGGAAAAATTCGGTATTCGTACATGAAGTAGTGATGCTTACCATCCAGTAGGTTTTGCGGGATTTCACCGCAAACTAACCACTAATTCATAGAACCGAATCGGAAAACCAGTTATCGACACCGTTGAAAATCAACGAAAATTTCAATCTGAAGACTGATTTTCGTGTAATAGGATACGCCTCGACACTGTACTAAAAAAAAACTATCCACAGTGAAGTTTTTCAGGTATTGCACACGGTAGAAATGGATATAGGATCTCTTCTCAATGCTTGGTCACTACAACGAAACTAGAAAAACGCTGAAACGTCACTGTAGACTGTCAACCTTTGACTGGTACATTCGAATGGCATCTGAAATATTAACGTACACAAAGAAGAGATCAGCTCCCCTTCCTTAACTTCTCAATGTTGCCCTCAACAGTTATTTTTCGGTCTCAATAAATGCTCAAAATTTGCGAGGTTCTTAGCACAACTAGAGTAGAATGAAAAAACTACCCAGACTGAAGTTTTTCAGGCAGTACACACGGTAGAAATGAATGTAATGATCTCTTCTTAATGTTAGGCCACTAGAACGGTACAAGGTAAGCACCAAACCGTCAAAGTCCACAACTGTCAACCATCGAGTGATAGATTTGAATGGAATCTGAAATATTAACCTACATGAAGAAGACATTAACCCCTTCCTTTACTTCATAATGTCAGTATTCATAAATACTATAAGTATGAAAAAAATGGAGTATGGAGTATGTTATCAAGTATGGAAAAATTCAGTATTCGTACATGAAGTAGTGATGCTTACCATCCAGTAGGTTTTGCGGTATTTCACCACTCGCTGACCAGTAACTCTTGAAACCGAATTGGAAATTAAATCGAAAAACAACGGAAATTTTCAACCGAACGCTCGACAAACCTGGGATAGGACACTTCGTTCACAAAAATTTCAAAAAAACCACCCACGATGAAGTTTTTCGCGCAGTACACAAGGTAGAAATGAATCTATTCCTTCTCGACTCAATCTCCCACCCCTCATCCGCCCCCACTACCACCTCTTTGCCCCCCCCCACCTCCGTCGCTTTGAAAAAAAGGTGAAATCCGTTCGGTTTCGACAAACCTTAAGAAAAAAAAAAAAAAAAAAAAAAACACAACGGCTTCTAGTTAGTTAGCGAAGTTGATGATTAGGTAGGCACCTTTAAAAAAAAAAAGCGGGGAAGTGGTGTAGGAGGAGGGGTGGGGGGGACAAAGTAGGGGAAGGTAGGTAGGTGGTTTCTTTAGAAAGAATTTTCCCATGGGAGCTTTCTCACGTGATTTCCTTCGAAGATAACCTCAAACTTCCCCCTCCCCCTCTCTACCCTTCATCGCTTCCCCTTAATTTCCCCTCCGACCCTCCCCTACCTAGGAGGGAGGGGAGGGGGGTTGAACCCCGTTAGCTTTTCTGCCCTCTTTTATAATAAGTCATTAAATCATCCCCCTCCCCCCTACCCCTGTACCTCGACACTTCCCCTCACTTCCCCTCCTAGGTCGTCCCCCGAGGTACCTATCTACGTGTGGAACTTCCGTTACGGATAATTAGTGAGATTTTTTTTTTTTCGTGTTTCCCGTCTGACGGTGGTTTCGTTCATGCAAAAATTACCCGGTAGTTTTCACGGTTCGACGAGCTCCGGTTTTTAAAAATATTACGAGAGGAGGAGGCGTTTAATAAGGGGTTGGTCCTTTAAACCTTGAAAAGGCTGCATTGGGGGGTGGTGTCACCAATAATCACTCATGATTGAAAAAGACCCTTGATTAATAATCAGGGACGTATTTCACCTTGGGCAAGAAATAAATTTGGCTCCCCCCCCTATAGACCGAAATCTCATGACTCAAACCATCTTAATATACCAATGAACCACGATATAGTTCTACTAGCGGATAGTTCAAGAGCTCCGAAAAATATGATAAGCAGGCTGGAATTGTGTTGTAGGCAAAAAACTTGGAGGTTAATTTGACCAAATCGAAGGTAATGATTTTCAGAAAAGGTATTGGCTAAGCACGAAAAATTCTATTTTAATGGGACATCCATCGATGTCGTTAAGGAATATAAATATCTCGGGGTCATATTAACGCCGCCACTTAATTGGAAAATTCATTTGTCTTCGAAAAAATGTGCAGCACAGTTCGGTCTTAACAGTGTTTGGAAAACGTTCATGTCTAAAAACATTTCTTTTGAAAATAAACTCAGGGTTTTTAACGCTACGGCAAAATGTGTTATTGGTTACGCAGCACAAATTTGGAGTTTTCGAAAATATGAAGAAGTAGAGTTGCTTATTAGATTTTTCCTGAAAAAACGCTGCAAATTCTTTCACTGGGGTTTATTAATCAATCGGCTTGCGTTCATGATTTGCATTTCTACTAAGCTTTGGAGTCTGCGTGTTTCAAAGGATAGGGCGATTATTGAATTTTCAGGAGATATACATGGAGCACGTGAATCTGTTTTCGACCAAAATGTCTATTTGGATTGATCAGTTGGTCATATTTGTGTGCCTCCTGAAATTCAATAATCGCCCTATCCTGTGAAACACGCACACTCCAAAGCTTAGTAGAAATTCAAATCATGAACGCAAGCCGATTGAATAATAAACCCCAGTGAAAGAATTTGTAGCGTTTTTTTATTGAACCTCAATACCCCCCTACAATAAAAACATCTATAATTTATCAAGTCCTTTGACACTCGTATTGCGTTAAAACTTCCCCAAATCCAAATTTAAACGATGTAGCCAAAGGTAGACAGATGTAGAGGGGGCACACAAATATCATCAACTGATCAATCCAAATAGGTGTTTTGGATGAGAACCGATTTACGTGCTCTATGCATATCTCCTGAAATTCGATAATCGCTCTATCACCTGTAAAACACGCACACTCCGAAGCTTAGTACAGATTCAAATCACGAACGCAAGCCAATTGAATAATAAACCCCAGTGAAAGAATACTTATTTACCTCAGTAATAATATTGAATAATAAACCCCAGTAATAATATTGAATAATATTTACCTATATATCATCAGAATGCTTCAACCCGTGTATCGGCTACTAACTACACTACAAGTATTCACATCGGCTATCACTCCAGTATCCACATTCACTACAACTCGACGCTATCGGCCGGACATCACTAGGTTACAAACAAACAATAATAAACGAAAAAACGCAAATGTTGGCATCATAAATCGGGCCATACATCGGGAATGGTTTGACCTACGGACGTGGCGAAGGGCTCATTCGATTCCTCATGGTATGTTCTTCAAATAGGAAAATATTTAGGCCGATTCGACTAGTTTTGAGGTTTTCAGGGATTTTACAAAACTTTTACAGCCCTTAAAGGGCACTTTAAATTGAGTGAGGGAGCTGGCCCAAGAATTGGGGCGTCGTCGGACCAAGATGGATTTTTCCTGAAAATTTCAGCTTTTTTGCTCCAGCCATTTCGGAGATATCGTGCGTACGGCGGACGGACGGAAAATTTTTTATTGCAGATTCGGATTCTACACCCTTTGAAACGTAAACCATGAAATTTTCAGGGGGGTTAGAATTTTTTTTTCCAGAGCGATTACAATGGTTTATTATTGAATAATAAACCAATAAGTAGAATGGAATCACATAGGCTCCCACTTAGGGTTGCGAAAGAGTGCGTTAGGTCAGGCGTGTTTTGGTATGCACATTGGAAGACCATGGCATTAAAATATGATGTAGATTTAAGGGATTTTGAATTAACACCGAAAGCTCTTCAGAATGTAGCAAATTTGTTAATTTCAAAGGTAAAAGAAAGTGAAATGAATGAGTTTTCAAACTCAGCACTGAATTCGGAAACATTTTCATTGTACTAAAATTTAGACGCAGGATTTGTAGTTAAGGAAAAACATTTACAACCGATTGTTATGAAGTTATTATTAAAAGTGCGTTGCGAACAACTTAACCTGAACTGCAAAATATGGAATCGTGGAACTCAAGAAGCAAAATGTTCATTATGAAATATGTGTCAATATGAAGAGTTACATAATTTCTTGTGCAGATGCCCTATTTTATCAGAATTTAGAATAAAATACTATGGTACAAGTTCCTTTGATGGTCCCGAAATGATTACCATTCTAAATAATAGTACTCGTCAGCTAGCACTATACGGTTTTGTCAGAGACTCGTTGCTCTATAGAAACTCATTAGGAGTTTAATTATTAAGTTTTAAATGTTAGCCGCTGTTGATAGGGAGGGAAAAAGTATAATTTTAGATGTATAGGAGAATATTTTTTTGTTTTGAATAATTTCATGAACACATGAGTACTAGTAGATTTGTAGGTATAAGTACATAGAAAATTGTTAGGGGGAAACTCTTTTTTATTATCCTATCGGATGAAAGGTTCAAAATAATCATTTTGTTATATATGCATTGTTCACTTAGGGAGTTATTTTTATTTTACTTTTTTTTTCATTTAATTTAAAAAAGGTGCATTTATTATTATTATTATATTTAATTCTTTTTTAATCTTTTGATTATTATTCAATTTTTTTTCATTATTATTTTTAAAAGTATTTTTTTCGTCGGCAGATTCATGGCCAATTTCGCCCAATCTTTTGTTTTTTTCTGTGAACTGAATTATTTCTGAGAAATGTTATTTTGTTTTCAATAAAACATTTTTTTCTTCTTCTTTCTTTCTATACCAATGAACCAAAAATATAAATATAATTAATTTGATCTGTTCTCTCTCTCTCTCTCTCTCTCTCTCTCTCTCTCTCTCTCTCTCTCTCTCTCTCTCTCTCTCTCTCTCTCTCTCTCTCTCTCTCTCTCTCTCTCTCTCTCTCTCTCTCTCTCTCTCTCTCTCTCTCTCTCTCTCTCTCTCTCTCTCTCTCTCTCTCTCTCTCTCTCTCTCTCTCTCTCTCTCTCTCTCTCTCTCTCTCTCTCTCTCTCTCTCTCTCTCTCTCTCTCTCTCTCTCTCTCTCTCTCTCTCTCTCTCTCTCTCTCTCTCTCTCTCTCTCTTTTCTTTTCTTTCTTTCTTACTTTATCCATTTCGTTCCCTCCACTCTACGTCCGAAAAACCCCACCTTTATCGAGCCCTTTAACGAGCCGTTAAGTGACTGGGGAACCGGAAGTACTTCGGGTCATAGCGAAGGGTTTTTACACGGCCGTAAAAGTCTTCCCTAAGTTCGAAGCCGGTTTCAAAGGGCATTTTAGTAATGTGTGTAAAACACGCCCGCTCCCAATTAGTATAACTGATAACGACCTTGATATGGGACCCCGCTACGGGATCAGGAGACCCCAACACGAAAAAAACCAACTTGAAGAAGAGCGATCTACCTTCGTACCTGACTAAACTGGGAGGAACACGGATAAGAGATACCGTGGACAACTCCTCGAATTTAACACGAGTAGAACATGGATCATGGATCACGGAATTTATCTCGAAAAAGAAGAACGTGGCTTGGTAAACGGAACTCGGTAATATTCATTGATCTGAGAATATCGTGAGCATTTGGTCCTCTCTACCATTTAGGCTTAAATGCATTCGAAGGATTTCTTCCAATAACCAAAAATAAGTCCAAAAATTGAAAAATAAAAACAAAAAAAAACCAAGATAGAGGTTCCATTTTATTCCTCAACATACAAGCCATGCAGGGCAAACATTGTTTATGTAAAAACGGCGTATTTCATCTTGCTGCGAGGCTTCAAATCATTGGTCTGATAACTAGAATAAAAACGTATGCCACGTGTGTGTGGCTATAGCTTCTCTCGTATCCATAACTGACTGTATAGATCATTGAAAATTATTATTGACTATTATCAATTAAGAACTCCCGGAGTTATGCTTGTGGCAAGGATTTCACGTCTGCGCATGGGCAATGAAAATGTTAGGGAAAGTCGGGCTATATTCTAAATGAGAGGCTACTATTGATTCGGGGGTCTCTGAACAATCCCTGAAAATTTCATCGAAATCGTTCAAGAACTCCGGAGTTATGTTTATCTCTCTCTCTCTTTCTCTCGCATGCGCAGAGGCTTCACTCTGATCCGGAGGTCTCCTATCTCTCTGTATCCATCTAACCCCAAACCGAACAATCTGAAAATTTCATCAAAATCGGACTATCTCTTCGTGTAGTTTTGCCCGTAACAAGGATTTGCTGACAGACAGACAGACTCACGGACAGACACGGAACCAAAATTGTTCAGGAAGGTCTAAAACGCAAAATGCGAGTGGAATTTTAGATTTTGGAGACAAAAAATTTTCACATTCCGAACAAGTCCCTGAAACATTTTATCTACCTTGGTAGACTCGGGTAAGCAAAATGTTATCTGACGTCAAATAGAGAAGTTAATGCTCTTTCTAGCGGTTTCTTCAAATTTGATTTATCTCTAAAAATTACCGAACGGTTTTTGTGACATAATATCGAAAACACGAGAAAAAAAATTCCCTTGCTTCTATGATTGGCTTACACGCAAGGGAGTTGATCTCTTCTGCATGTAAAACCCCAAAACCTACTGGATGTAAGAATCACTACTTCATGTACAAATACATATTGAATTTTTCCATGATTGATAACTTTAAAATAACTTTATTATTTAATACCGTTAATATCACAGAATTTATGCGAAATTGGCTACTTAAAATGTTCAGAATTTGTATAGAATCGTTGTAGTGATATCAAACGAAGAGATCATCATGTCCATTTCTACCGTGTGTCTACTGAATAACCGACATGTATGTGTCTTAACGATTGCAATTAAACAAAAAGCAGTTTTGATTCGATTGAAATTTCACTTGATTTTCACTATGTCTACACCTAGTTTTGCAAAAAACTTTTCCAACATGAAGAAGAGATAATATACCATCCCTACCTTCATAAAGGGAGTCTCCATAATTCTTACATCCAGTAGGTTTTGCAGTTTTACATACAGAAGAGAACAGCTCCCTTGCGTTTATGATTATCTTATATATGAAATTTCGTCTAATTTGGGGGGTTTGGTTGATTTTTGCTCCAACCAATCTGGATAATGAATATTTTGCAACCAAACACCACGTAGGTTACATCTTACATCCGGTAGGTTTTGCAGTTTTACATAGAAGAAGAGATCCAGCACCCTTGCGTTTATGATTATTTTATACATGAAATTTCGTCTAATTTGGGACGTTTGGTTGATTTTTGCTCCAACCAATCTGGATAAAGAACTTTTTGCAACCAAATACTTCGATTTAAGCACGGATAATCCCTCAAGATGAGAGTAAAGCTAGAAAAATGAACAATTTTGAATGTTAATGAGTGAAATTAATTTTGTCCACAAAAAACATACAAAATACAATAAACTCACCATAACGTTCGACTTACTACTCTTTCCTAAATACATCAGAGTTGTTGAAAAAGTAATTTTTCAAGTTATGCTACCGAGTCTACTAAGGTAGCGGAAGTATTGTTTTCACGTTCGGAATGTGAAAAATTTTTTGTCTCCAAAATCAAAAATTCCCTCGCATTTTGCGTTTTAGACCTTTGTGAACAATTTTGGTTCCGTGTCTGTCTGTCTGAAATCCTTGTTACGCGCAAAACTACGGGAGTTCTTAGTCCGATTTTGATGAAATTTTCAGGGATTGTGCGGGTTGGGGCGTAGATGGTCCCCTATGGGTTTCATGACCCCTGGATCAATAGTAGCCTCTGCGCGTGCGCAAACGTGAAATCCTTGTTACACGCATAACTCCGGGAGTTCTTGACCGATTTTGATGAAATTCTCAGGGATTGTTCGGACTTATTAGGTATATGTTATAGTTTGTTCAATAGTTGAACTGCCTACCTTTATTTTCTCAAGTTATGCCCCTGCATAACAATAAATTTACCCTAATTCAATTTTTACTTCGCCTAATTGAACGATTTTCAATGATCTATACATGTACGTATGTTACGGATACGAGGAAGTATGTGCCAAACCCACTTGGCACACGTTTTTTCAAGTCATTCTCGTTCTCTCTGCGTTGTCCCCATCAATAGAAACCGCCCCCGCGTTTTATGTTAAAAAACTCCACGCGTTCCATGCAATCCCTTATTAGTGGACGCGTCAAGCGGAGTCATATCTTCTCGGAAGGTCCCTCGGGTTTTTTTGATTCATGAAGAAGTAACGCTCGGAAGATTAAAATTGTAAATATCTCTACCGTGTGATGAAAGCCCCTCCGCGCCCATAACGAACCTATGCAAATACGAAAACGTTTTTTTTTTTCTGAAAGGGAAAACTTTAACGGCATTTTTACGCCGGTGTTCAATCAATCACTCGATCATCTCCGTATGGCTTGAATGGTGAAGAACTAGAGTGGGCTAACGCAAGAAATATTGCGTTCTTTTTCGTTTAATGGCACCAGCAACGGGCATGGAAGAACAAATTTATCGCACGTAATGAGACGGAAGTTTCCCTTCATCGTGGTGATTGATTTTGGTGATTAACTGAAATTTACGATCGCCATTGAGAAGGAATGGGTTACCTTTTTGGTTTTTAAATGAATGACACGAGAGGGAAGCGGTGGATTGGTTATGACGGATTGACTCCAGATGGGATGGATTTTAAATCAGGCGGAGAACGCAGGTTTCGCACAGGATGTCACATGGGACGTTATTGAAAAAACGCGAGATGGATTCAACGATTGTGCAGAGCTGTCCAACTAGCGCGAATGCATCATCAAGTACCAGTCACAAGGAAGCTACACACCAAATTTCGCCAGAAGTTTGCTTTTGGAACCGATCAGCTGCACCCAGACCTGAGCATCTTCAAGTATCAGTCCTGGAAAAGCTGCATACCAAATTTCAGCATCCTACGACTAACACGCTAGACATTTGCTTTTGGAGCCAATCAGCTGAACCCAAACCTTCTTCAAGCATCAGTCCTGAAAAGGCTGCATACAAAATTTCAGCAGCATACGACTAACACGGTAGACATTTGCTCTTGGAGCCAATCAGCTGAAATCAAACCTTCTTCAAGCAACACCTGCAAAGGCTACACATCTTCAAGCATCAGTGCTTTTGCAATCAGCTGAACCCAAACCTTCTTCAACCATCAGTCCATACACACCAAATTTCGGCACCCTACGACTAATATGGTAGAAATTTGCTTTTGGAACAAATCAGTTGA
>JAVIWC010009591.1:0-15112 GCA_031894815.1 Creontiades dilutus
TTGTAATGTTTTGTGATAAATTACATTTATTTATATTACATTTATATTTATAATATTACAACTTGTCGGGTCCACGGAAAGTAAGCGAGCGTCCAGTGTCCCCTCCACCTGGCTCAAAGCGGCCTTCCCCCGGGAAATTTAAGACGGCAGGAGTTCTCCTAGTAAGCAGCAAGCTACAGAAAATGCAGTCCGGAGAAAGCTGCGGTAGAGAACAATTCGCTGTTGTTTCCTACCACCCCGACGACTCCTAGACGATTCCCCGTCTAAGTATCCAGTGCGGAAAGCAGTCCCCCTTGCGTTCGGAACCAGCGGTCGCCCCATCGTTCTCGACGTCAAGGTACCACACGAGGAGAGACTTTAGTTTAGGGTTAATGATTAGATAATTAGGATTAAGCCAAAGTTGTAATTATAGTCTTTATTTAGCTAGATGACCGACTTTTCCTTGAATACCTAATTCAATCAAACCCCCCCTAAACAAGCACGACATATTGGAGGAGGCACGATCCCGGCCCCTTTGAAAACAATTTTTCTCAAAAAAGTAATCAATAAAATAAGTAAATATTAAAATTAAAAAAAAAATAATAATAATAATTTTTTAAAAATCTTTTTTCCTAACTGTACGGAAACGAAATAAATAAAGTATAATGTTAAATTGAGAAAAACGATAATATTATATTATTAAATTATGAATAAATAAATACGATAATTTGAGAAAAACGAGAATATTAAGGAAAATTATAAATAAATTAAAAAACTATTTAACAAGAAATAATTCAGGTTCATAAGTTAACTTGATTAAACACGGAGTCTCTCTCTCCTTTTCTCTCACACAGTCAACATATTTATACACTAACATTTATGTGCATGTTAATATAAGTTCTCCGAAAAATAAGTGTATAGCCTTAGGCTAGGAACCCTTTTTAATAAACAATAGACAAACATATTTTCAACATTAAAGATTTTTCTGCTGCTACTTCGTTGGGAAACGCTGCGTGAGAATTTCTTAATTAATTAAGTAGGGACCTAGGCAGCGCAGTCTAACGCGTTGCAAGGTGTTGCTACTAGCACATCTTTTGCTAAAAGTCGTACCTAGTACGCCCAAAGAGGTTCTCACGTGGTAGAAAAATCCGGACCAATGCCCTTTGGGGTAGGAAAGGATTAGATCTCTCAAAGATTTTTGAGCGGCCCCATTAAATTCACGTCCTGTAATTAGAGGCTACAACACTTAGGTAGGTACCCTTGGAAAAAGGCATGCTTTGTTGTTCAGCAAAGTATTTTGCAAGTTCAATACTACAAATCGGAAATTGAGTTTGCAAGGGGCAGAAAACGCTCTCGCCAAAAAACAGTAGAACAAATTTGAAAGGACTCGTTTATACTCTCTGGTGTAACAACACCCTACAGTACACTAGTGAGTACTGCATCGCAGACGGACCCTCCGACTTCCGCTTTCTCGCCAATGCCGCCCCCGGCACCTATTACTTGGGCCCCGGTCTCTCATCGCCCCCCGGACGCTCCTCGCCGGCCTCGCTCTCGCCCCCGGGTTCCGGCTAGCACCGTCCGCCTGGCCTCCCGCCGCCGAAATTCCGACCCACGTCACAGACGCCGCTGATGAGTCGTAACGATAAATAAATAAATACAAAAAAAAAAAAAAATTAAAAAAAAAAAAAGTCAAATTTTGCTTTTCAAAATCTGGGGGGAGGTGTGCTTGCATGTAGCGGCATGCTCTCCAGTAGCAAGGTGGAGGGAGATACCCACTCCACCTGCTTCATGTATCGGGTATAAAAGAGCCCAAGAGGCCATCAAATACATGCATTTAACAATACTACTTGAAGTTGTCCTTTGCTACACCTCGAATCACCACACTATCCCTTTGAAGTGAGGGAATTAGTTAGAAAAAAACGAAGAGCTAGAAGGATCTGGAAGAGAAATCGCACACCAGATAACAAGAAAAATTTGAATAAACTTTGTAACGAGTTGAAGGTAATGATGAAAACAATTAAAAACGAAACCTTGAATCTGAATCTGCATGGCCTTACTGCTGAAAGCGATACTGAGTACTCATTATGGCGTGCTACAAAAACGCTCAAGCGACCTAAAGTACCAATGTCCCCAATTAGGCAGGAGGATGGAACATGGGCTAGAAGTGCAAAGGAAAAAGCGAATCTCTTCTCAAAGCACCTAGAAGACACATTCAAACCATTTCCGAGACAAACTGAAGAAGAAAACACAGCGAAAATTAAAAAAAACGATGAGTGTGAAATACGACCAGTAACACTATGCGAAATAAAGAATGAAATCAGAAGCAACATAAGCCCTAAAAAAGCCCCCGGATATGACATCATAACTGGGAAAATACTGAAGGAATTACCTGAAAAAGGCTTCCTCAAGTTATTCCATATTGTCAATGCCTCATTCAGACTAAAATATGTACCAAGACAATGGAAGGTAGCTGAGATCATTATGATACCAAAACCAGGCAAGCCTAGTGATGATAGGAAGTCTTACCGACCGATTTCAGTCTTGCCCGTTATATCAAAGCTGTTTGAAAAACTGCTTCTGAAAAGATTGAAACCTATTATCGACGAAAGAAACCTCATTCCCTCTCACCAATTTGGATTTAGAGAACAACATTCGACAATAGATCAGGTCCATAGGATTACTAATCTGATTGAAAACTCCTTAGAGGAAAATAAAATTTGTTCCGCCGTATTCCTTGATGTCTCACAAGCATTCGACAAGGTATGGCACCTGGGACTGCTCACAAAGCTCCAAAGGGACCTCCCGATCCAATTCTTTCAAATTCTGAAGTCTTACCTCTCAGACAGATTATTCAGAGTTAAGCATGAGGACGAGTACTCCCAACTGAGGAAAATAGAAGCAGGGGTGCCGCAAGGCAGTGTGCTTGGCCCTGTGCTATACTTGTTGTTCCATCCTCCTGCCTAATTGGGGACATTGGTACTTTAGGTCGCTTGAGCGTTTTTGTAGCACGCCATAATGAGTACTCAGTATCGCTTTCAGCAGTAAGGCCATGCAGATTCAGATTTAA
This sequence comes from Creontiades dilutus, assembly GCA_031894815.1. NCBI lineage: Eukaryota > Metazoa > Arthropoda > Insecta > Hemiptera > Miridae > Creontiades > Creontiades dilutus. Next base: position 3,047 of record JAVIWC010009591.1, read on the forward strand.
GGTTTCGTTTTTAATTGTTTTCATCATTACCTTCAACTCGTTACAAAGTTTATTCAAATTTTTCTTGTTATCTGGTGTGCGATTTCTCTTCCAGATCCTTCTAGCTCTTCGTTTTTTTCTAACTAATTCCCTCACTTCAAAGGGATAGTTAGTTTTTTGACAAGTTTGTTTCTGGTTCATCGGTGTACTAGCCCATGCTGCCTGTTGAACATTTTTTAGAAAGGTTTCCAGCTCCTCCTCAATTTGATGAGGAGTGCTGATTCTTGCATGCATGTTGATTTTCTCTTCCAGGTTTTGTCTAAACAGTTCCCAATTAGTGTGTTTAGAACTTAGCTTTGGCGTCGCAAGTTTCAGTATCACCGATTCACTGACTGACATAATCACTGGTGAGTGATCTGACATCAGTCCATCACTGTCCTCGGTATATATGTAGTTACTCGACAGTCCTCTCACCACAAAGAAGTCTATTAAGTCTGGTACTTTTCGATTATCGGTAGGCCAGTACGTTGGTCCTCCTCCTACATGAAAGTCGCAGCGAAATTGTCTCCCCGCTACAAACAATTCCTTACCTTTGGGGTTTTGTACTCTTGACCCCCAGTACTCGTGTTTGGCATTAAAATCACCTCCCAGAATGAATACCCGTCCAAGTCTGTTGAAAAGATTTTTATAATCCTCTTCTTTCAGTGGGTATCGTGGTGGACAGTAAACTGCAGCAACACATAATTCGCGATTTTTTGTTTCAACTTTTATAGATATTACCTGCATTTCGTCTACTTCAATTTTGAGATGTTCATACTGTTTTATATTTTCTTTTACGAGAATAGCTGCTCCTCCCCGTGCCCGATCGGCAGGGTGGACAGAGTGATAAAGGCAAAACCCTTTAATACTCGCAAATGATGATCGAGTAAAGTGCGTTTCTGATATTAGACAAATGTCTATGTGTTCTTGGTTCAAGAAGAGCTCTAGTTCTGGAATTTGCTTACCAAGGCCATTCGCATTCCAGGTGACTATACGTAGATAGTTTGGTCTATTCATTTTTTAGTGGAATATATTTTTTCAAGCCTATTCACTCGTTCAAGCAAGGCTTTATTTTCTTTGTTCTGTTCGTCTATCCTGCTTAGGATGAGTGCCAGGATTTCGTTAGTTGTTGGTTTTTCATTTGGCAAAGGTTTTCCCCTCCCAAGTGCCTGCGCGTATGTGGTGATATTTACCATCTCCTTATTTTTGCCTAGGCTGAGTTTTCTTTGAGATATACTTCTCCTTCTCTCCTCAGACTTTGGTTGTTGAAGAGAAATAATTACAACGTACCATGACAATATGAATCACCCAGGAAGGAAAAATACATTGAGAAATATAAGAAGGAAATATTATTGGAAAAATATAGTGTCAGATGTAACAAACCATGTACAAAGTTGTGACGTATGTCACACAACAAAAATAAATACTCAAAAAACCGGGGGCCAGTTACAGCAAATGAAACCGGTCACCAGATTTCCAAATGACGTTACAAAGTGATTTCCTTGGACCAGTACAATCTTCCTTCAACTCAAATCAAAGACAGTCTATTCTATTAATGGTGGACTTACATACAAGGCATATACAATTGTATTTATGTAAAAAACAGACTGGAGAGGAAGTAATTAATGCTCTTAAAGCATACCAATATACTTGGGGTTATGTAGACAATATACAAACCGATAATGGAACATGTTTTAGAAACCAGGCTGTTACTGAATACCTTCAGGAAATGGGAATAAAACAGAATTTCAGCAGTCCTTACCACCCAGCTTCTCAGGGGGCAACTGAAAGGAGAGTGTCAATGGTTACACAAATGATTCGTCAAATTCAAAAAACAGATCAACATTGGGAGCCATATCTAAAAAAGATAGAATTCAACATAAACAATCAATACTGAACAAGAATTAAAATGACACCTTTTAAAGCAATGTTAGGACGAGAATCAAGAATTCCAGTCAGGGATAAATATTATTCAGGAAAACGAAAACGAAAGAAAATCTCAAATGCATCAGAACTGGGAAGATATTCAGGATTACCACCCAACAGCTCACATGCAGAATAAACGACAGTTTGACAAGAAGAGAAATAACAAACAGTATCAGATAGGTGATTACGTATATATTAAACGAAATCAGTTGACAGATGGACATGATGGAGCCACCAAATTTAAGAATGTTTACCTAGGTCCAGCAAAAATAATCAAAAAACATGAAAATGGAGCTTACACTGTTTTACGGAAAATAGAAAACAAATACGTCGAACAACGGGTTAATATACGACAAATCGCACCACAGCAGGCCATTGAAAGGAAACCCATTCAGTAACTAGAAAAACGATAACTAAAAATAAGTGAACACACAGATAAAAGAATTACCCAATTTTAAACAAACAAACAGACGTAAAAATTAACTTGAAAGCTACTGGAATGTTTCGGGAAATTGGAAAATTGGAGTCATGAACCAATTTTACATACGCAGGTCGTCAAACCCAGAACAGACAGTAGTACAAGACAAAAGAAAATTAGACAAAACTACAACCTGGAAAATAGGAAAAATACGGTTAAATTAGAACAAACAGATTCAGGCTAATCACCACATAACGTTAGCAGGCATGTATAACGACATAATATTGGCATCATAAAAATCCCACAGCAATGCACAAGTGTTTTGAAAGGAAAACCCAAACAAATTAAAGGAGCACACTAAAGACTAACAGAGAACTTTTCTCTATTTCAGGATTTACAAGAAATTAAAATGACGAACAACACAAATTGGAAATTGGAATGACATTAATCAAACAAACGGAATTATATTAATCAGCAACAATTGGATGAAGAGACAGATTTTATAAGACAACAATTGGATACACATTTAGACTACATGAGAAGTTTGAAATGAAAAGCAAAATCGCAACAGACTTCTATTAACAAACAAGTTATTAAACCAAATTGGTGCGAATCTGGAAAAAATGACTAGTTACACAACAAAACTCTATACAACAAATAACGAAGAATATCTGTACGAATTACAATTTTATGGATAATTGGAATCAAGCACAGACAGAGGAAAATTAATTTCAAACTAAACGGAATTATATTACAACTCACCGATTACAACCAACTATGGATAAACAAGAAGAGACAGATGAAATGATTCAACAATGTCACACTTGGACAACAGCGATTGATGATACACAAGAAAGTGATGAAATTAATATTTAGACATACAAAATTTGTTTACAAGCCAATTGTTTTAATAGATGAAATTAAATGTAAAAGCAAAATCGCGGAATAAACAGAACCACTTCGTCCGCACAATTTTCCAGGCTCTGGCGACATCAGAAGTGGGATCGATTATCCTTACCGTCACGACAGCCATGTAAGTAATATGATAAATCACGAATATGAAGAACATATTGAATATTCCAACGCGAGTGGACGCCATAAGCAGTCGGAAGAACCAAGCGGGGTCCAAAGAGCCGAGAGAAACACAACGCCTTCCCGTCCCGCCATACCTCATGACCGCTCTCCTCGGGATTTCTTCCCTTCACCCCTCGACACCTCACCCTCTGTCAGTCTTCCCTCGCACGGATTTCAAAGAACTCTCGAGCAATTAGTCACCCGACAAACCGAAAATGTTGACAGGTTATTGAAAAGGGTTTCAGACGGGAGCACCGTTAATTCTTTTACACCAGCTATTATACCTGATTTCGACCCAAGAAATAAACAACAAGATCCCCGTTCATGGGTGACCACAGTTGAATGTTGTTTGGAATCTTCCGATTTATCGGGTCGCCGGCTCATTTTGATACTCAGTCGAGCTCTTAAAGGCGAATCCGCCTCTTGGTTTACGACTATTGTCCATCCTGAAATTACTTGGGAAGAATTTCGGATTGCATTCTTAAATGAATTTGACATTGTACAAACCCCAGCTGGACACATGCTTTCATGTTTACAATCAAGACCTAATTTTCAAGAAAGTTATATGACCTTCGCTGCTCGGGGAATAAATCAGTTCCTTGCACAACAAAAGGGTAGGAGCCTCGAACAGATTGCAATATCCATGGTCCTGGCCCAAATTTCTCAAGTTGACCCCCGAGCTAGACGCATTGCTCACACTACCCCTGTGGACTCGAGGGAAACTCTTCTAAGAGAGCTGAGGGCCTTATCCTTCAAAACACCAAACGATTCACGCTCTGACCCCATTCCCCCCAAGAAATTTAAACCAGAGTTTGAGAAATTTAAATCTCAACGACCCTCCCATGCTATGACGAACCGAGGATCACGATTTCATCCGACTTCTGCTAGCAGTAGCCATCACTCTACGAAGGACGCAAGTGTAAAACCCCCTCCAACATGTTATCGATGTCACAAGACTGGGCATATTTCCCCCGCTTGCCCTGAAAGGAAGAAGAATGGATCTGGGTTGGATAGAGGACAATCCTCCTTACCAGCCAAGACTGTCGGAGTTTGCCAGCAAATTCCTAGAAGCCATCTCACTATAAAAGGTGAAGTTATTTCTTTCCTATTTGATACAGGTTCTGAATGTTCCTTAATTAATACCAGTATTAAAGTAAAATTTTTTGGCGAACATTTTTTTGAAGTGGTATCCTTACTGGGTCTTGGGAAAAATCAAGTGCTCAGTAAGGAACAGATAAAATCAATGGTGGAAATTGATGGTTATCACATTGAAATTTTGTTTCATGTTGTTGAAGATTGTGTATTGAACCATCCAGTCATTATAGGTCGAGAGATTTTAGTGGGTGATTTTTTTATGATGATCACTGGTACAGAATGCAAACTTAGTCAAGGAAAATTACCTCCCGCTAAATCATCATTCACTGAAAATTTGATTGATAAAGAAAATATTGGTTGTGACTGTTCTGTATTTGGGTCATTGATGACTCAGTTGTCCTTATTGCCAACAAACGATAGTCTAGATAATGATCTCAATTTGCTCAGTGTACCTTACACGAAAGAAAATAATTTTTTTCTAGATTGTAATTCATCCACGAATTCATGGGATGTCTTGACAACTGAATCTTCAAATGCAGCTAATTTACTTGATCAAATTCGAAATGAAGTACCTTCCAACCAAAGAGACAATTTACTAGCGATTTTGGCAAAATACATCAATTATTTCACAGAGGGTATTCCAACTACCCGAGCAAAAACAGGCATATTCAAAATACGATTGATCGATCCTTCAAAAATAGTACATCGTCGCCCCTATAAATTGAGTCCTGAACAGCGAATGGTAGTAAGGGAACATATTGCGGAGTTAGAAAAGGCTAATATAATTCGTCCAAGTCAATCACCATTTGCCAGTCCAATATTACTAGTTCCCAAAAAGACTGGTGGTTTTCGCATGGCAGTAGATTACCGCCAACTGAATGCCAATACAATCCCAGATAGGTTTCCTTTGCCTCTAATATCAGATCAAATAGCACGTCTCAAAGGTGCTCGTTATTTTAGTGTTTTTGATATGGCCATGGGTTTCCATCTAATCCCTTGCGAAGAGTCCTCAATAGAAAAATTAGCTTTTATTACTCCTGATGGTACTTGGGAACCGGTTGTTATGCCATTTGGTGTTCGCAATGGCCCCTCTGTTTTCCAGCGTGCTGTTGCTAATGCTCTTGGTGATCTCATGCACGATTATGTTGTATGCTTCATGGATGATTTGCTCTGTGTTGCTGGTACAATAGAAGAGGCCCTTTCCCGGTTGGATCATGTTCTTTCAGTGTTGACAGAAGCAGGTTTTTCTTTTAAGCCTAGTAAATGTGCTTTTATCGTCACTAAAATAAAATACCTTGGGTATGAAGTTGAAAACGGTGAAATTCGTCCTAACGCCTCTAAAATAGAATCCTTAACTAAATTACCACCCCCGAAAACGATTCGTGAGATTCGTCAGTTTTTAGGTCTTGCATCCTATTTTCGCACTTTTATTAAAGATTTTTCTCTAATTGCTGCCCCTTTGTTCTCCCTCACACGAAAAACACCTGACAACTCAAAGATTCTCAATTGGACAGAAGACCACGAAAATGTGAGACAAAAATTAATTTCATATCTGACCAATTCTCCCTTACTCGTGATTTTCAACCCAGATTATCCAATCGAATTACATACAGATGCGAGTACTTTAGGATTTGGGGCCGTTCTCATGAACATCATAGACGGAAAATCAAGGGTAGTATCTTACTTCAGTAAAAGAACCACCTCAGCAGAATCTCGATATCACTCTTATGAGTTAGAGACCTTAGCTGTTGTTTATGCAATCAAGTTTTTCCACAACTATTTGCAAAGTTATCATTTTACTGTAATTACCGACTGTGCCTCCCTAATTTCAACTCAAAAGAAGCTTGATCTAATCCCTCGTGTTCAGCGATGGTGGGCTTTTCTACAAGGTTATGATTTCACATTGAAATTCAGAAAAGCCAATTCCATGCAACATGTAGACTTTTTGAGTCGCAATCCAGTAGATCCAACTTATTGTATTTCTTCAGAACCGTCACTACCCTCCTTCTCATTGGATACAATTCTACCCCCTGAGGTTACCTCTACATCTGGACAAATTAAAATTCGACCCCATGGGAAAAAGCGTACCGTTCCCCCATTATCTTCTCATCCTCCTGATTCACTTCAGGTAAATCTAACTAATGTGGGGACTGACTGGTTGATCGCTGCGCAACAGGAAGATCCTTTCATTGTTGATTTAAAATCGAAACTCCTTTCTAATGAAGTTGATGAAGAATTGTTAGACACTTATGAAATTCGATCAAATATTTTATGTCGCAAAATTCAACGTAACCGCCGAACCCGTACTCTCCCTATTGTTCCTCAGCGTTTACGTCATTCCGTAGTGGCTAATGTTCACGAATCATTGTTCCATCTAGGTATAGAAAAAACATTGGAAGCTTTATATCAACACTACTGGTTTGAAAATATGTCTCGTTTTGTTAAGAGGTTTATTGAAAATTGTTTAGTTTGTAAGGTGGCTAAAAGTGAAAGTGGTCCCCGACAAATCGAGTTACACCCTATTCCAAAAGGGAACATACCTTGGCATACTATTCATTTAGATACTACTGGAAAATTGAGTGGCAAAAGTCATTCTTCCTTTTTCTAGAATTCATTTTGTTCGGCTTTCTTCCTTTTTCTCTTTGGTTTATCTGAACTGCCGTTTATGGATCCTCAACGTTACTGGTTGAACCAAATCCGCTATTTCTCAATAAAGGTGGCACGATGCGAGAGCCACATTGAATTCCTTGAAAGTTGCCTTCGAGTTGGATTAACACCACGTGGTCTCACCATCAAACAACCCATTCAAGCTGCACCTCCGATTATGCGACAGGTTTTGCGTCGTTTTTCACGTCGGAGCTCTCTGGAGTACACAAAGCTTGTATTGCAAGAATACAAACGTCTTCACTTCAGATACATGCATGAACATCTATTACCTCTGCTGAAGATCGTTAATTCAGTGAGTGCAACCCTTGCTAACCAGGCTAATGTCATAGTTGACCATGCAAATAACTTGTAGATCACATTTCGTATGAACCATTTGAAAAAGCTTTCGGCTTTATACGTTCAACATTTGCGACAAGGGTTTCCCATACAACTGGTACCGAATCCCTTTGGGCATAGGCCACCTGCTTACACACAAAATACTATTGGCACAACAATCCAGACTCAGATCAGAATGGTGAGGAGTTACATCCCTCTCTTCAAAAATGCAAGCCCCCCTCTGACTTTGATCCAAAAGCTCATCCTTCAACGAGATTGCCACCCACACACCCACTTGAGAGATACATATACACGCTTCTACAACGCACTGCAAGTGCCAATTTCTTGAACTCTCTCACGCCACGGGATAATCTGTCTCCAGACGAACGTCAGACCCTCAAATGCCTGAGATCTGAAGCTTCAATCAAGATCATGCCAGCAGATAAGGGTTCAACCGTCGTCATCATGAACTCTACAGATTATAATAGGGAAGCAATGAGGCAATTGTCAGATGAAAGATTTTATGAGATACTTGATAGTGACCCAACGCCGCAATTAGCCACTGAACTCAGGAGGTATATCAAGACAAATGGTAGGCGAGAAGGACTCAGCTCCAAGGACATTGACCTTTTAGTTCCAGATGAGCCAAAATGTCCCGATTTTTATCTCCTCCCAAAGATTCACAAATCTTACTCTCTTCCTGACCATCTTCCTTCAGGCAGACCAATTGTAGCAAGTTTTGGCTGTGTCACCAAACGGATATCAGCATATGTAGACTCCCACATCCAACCAATTGCGCAGTGCCAGCCATCTTTCATCAAAGACACACAGCATTTTCTGACTTTGTTGAGAGAAATCACTGTACCAGACGGTGCTATTCTTGCTACAGTTGATGTGAATTCTTTGTATACTGAGATCCCACACAGTGAAGGGTTAGGTGCTCTATCTCGCTTTCTACAGGGGCGTTCTGAACCAAGAATTCCAGCTACAAACTTCCTGGTCAAACTGGCTGAATATGTTTTGACAATGAATGTTTTCAAATTTGCTGACCTGTTTTACATTCAGAAAAGAGGGACTGCGATGGGAACTCGGATGGCGCCATCTTACGCAAATTTGTTTATGACGGATTTAGAAAATGAATTCCTCGCATCCAGAGAGAAGACGCCATTAATGTGGAAGCGGTTTAGAGACGATGTTTTTCTCATATGGACACATGGTGAAGAGGAACTCGAGTTGTTTCTGAGAGATCTAAATTCCCGCTTCTCAGTCACATTCTCTTGGTCATATTCGAGATCAATGGCCACCTTTCTTGATGTTGACATTTCGGTGGATAGTGGGAGCCTTTCGACTAGTGTGCATGTTAAGTCCACCAATAAACAACTATACCTCGATTACGACAGTTGTCATCCTCCACACACGAAGCGGTCCATCCCATGATCTTTGTCTATTAGAGGCCATGGAATATGCAGCAATCGTGAGATGCTTGGTGAATACCTGTCCGTACTTGGAAATAAGTTAGAAGAGAGAGGATATCCAAGACGAATTGTTCGGGATAGAGTGGTTCCAGCTCATATAAATTATATTAACAGCTACACTGATGGGGTCAACCAGACAGATGACATTCCTTCAAAGGATCAATTCTAAAATTGGGTAATTCTTCTCAAAAGTGACTCTTCGGGTTTGTTTTACTCTGCTAAAAATCGTGTTTTTTCAATAATCGGATTTTTTGCAGTTTTTTGGTGGTACGTCACAAAAATTACTCTAATTCCCTCTGGACACAGGGGAAAATCGAAAATGATTATATCATTGGAAAGAGCGTTAAATCATTTTCTATCTCCCTAATCACAAACCAAAAACTCTTTTAAGTACATAGGCCATACACATTTAAATTGCCCGATTTCATGTTGTCTTCTTTGATTCTTCAGTACATGCAAGATACACAATTTGCAACCCCTCTGCTGTTTTGTCATATAGAAAATAGGAAACTCAACGCTTCTTCCAGAACGGAATGACCAATTATAATATTCATCGTAACCGGGGAGTTGAGCCGTTTATAGTGACGTAAGGTCAAACATACAAAAAAAAAATCTTACAGTTGAAAAACTCAATTTTTTGGTGGACTTACGAAATTATCAAGGGACACTTTCGATCGTAGATTAGTTTTACAATCAGTCTCTTGTGTAATGACATCTGTTTGGAAGACTACTATAACATTGTTGTTGAGTAGGTACCGCATTAACTGATTGATTTTTCTTTTACTTGACCTATCTCTCTGAAATTTCAACTGAAAAAATTTTCAGAAGAAAAAGATTGACAGCAAAAGTGTTGCAAAAGTGTTGTGTCGAGTTCTAGCCAGAAGAGGAACCAACAACAACAGGGCAGGTTATTTTTAGAAAAGGAACAATGCTTTTTACAATTACTTTCCAAGTTTTACTTTCCGTTGTCGCTTTGTTCAATAAATTCTATTCGCACTTAAATGGTTATTCTGAAGAAAAAAAACCCGAACAGAAAGCATCTTGCCTCAACTTGCCAAGCTCTGAACATGACGGACGCGGACATTGAGAAGCTGGCTTCAAGAAAAAGCTCGATAGAAAAATATGTACATTTAACAATATACATGATTGGAACTTGATAAAGATTATTGGTGTAGACATACATATCTTACCAATATACTTGAGGGTTATGGATTGGGGAAGGGAATCCCGGGATTTCAAGATATTTGTTGATGACAACCCTTCATTGAATTTGATAATCTAAAATAGGAAATGCCAAGTCCTGCCAGTGGAGACTGTAGATTGGCACCAGAGCTGCACAGCGGAAAGAGTATCCAAAGATGAAATAATAAATAGCCGAGCAAACAAGCTGCTTGGTATGCTGGAGGACAACAGGTTGGTGATATTGAATGGGAGAATGAATGGCGACCAGTATGGAATGTATACATATGTGGGTCCAAAGTTAGCATCTGTTATTGATTTTACTTGTGTCCCTATAGATATCCTGAGCTCAGTGAATGAATACATGATCCATTTGAGAACTTACTCGGATAATCTTCCCCAGGTACTTAGAATGTGTTTGCCATTTATCATTCCGGCTGATACTAGGATCCAAGGCCTTCTCAGATGGACTGAACAGAATAATAACCGATACAAAAGAAGAAAAAAAAAATTGGAAAATGCATGCGCAAACATGGAAGGCGATAATTCGATTACTGACCTCAAAAACGTAAAACTCATCAGAGTGGAGCAGGCTCAAAACCAAGAAGTTTCCCTGCTCACCAGCCTTGGTACGATTTGGAATCTCTAGGCTGAGAACAAGGAAGTTTTGCCAGCTGAGACATTTTGGGAAAACCGAGCCCCATCGTTCTCAACGTTAAGGTATTATAAGAGGAGAGACTTTAGTTTAGGATTAGTTAATAGATAATTCGGATTAAGATAAAGTTGTTAATTATAGTTTTTATTCAACTTGATTGTCGACTTTTCCTTAAATACCTTATTGGATCCAACGACCCTAAACCAGGACTGACAGATTCCTGACCTTTCTGCTAGATGTATAAAACAAATGTCGGTCTGGTTACAACCAGAATTAGCAGCTGGGCGGCGGAGGGCTTGGTTTTGTGGAAACAATCATGCCGAATATGCCGAAACAATCATCGAAAGATGCATTATGGGACATTGCATGCCGACTCACGGGTAGATCGTTATCACCTCTCACCACTGAAGCACGATGGTTGTTCACCCTTAGGTTGAGTCGGGTTTAAGCCTTTCCCTCGTAGAAAGCAGGGCATCCTTTGCAGAAGCAACTCATACACATACATTGGTGTCTGGCATTCCGCTGACCCTTTGCATGCATATGAGTTGGCGTTGTTGGCCGAGCTGAAAACTGCTTCCTCTATTACAAGGGGGCAAACTTTGCATCGTTGTCTCTTGCAAGGATGTAGCACTTTGGGAACTGGATCATTCGTCTTTGTTCTGCGATGTGTGAGTATATCCCCAATGGATGATGCCTGACTATATGATAGTGTGGGTGAATTTGGAAAATCTGTTTTTGTAATGGGGTTTGAGGAGAGGAGTGGATAAATGTCTTTCAATATGATGTTCAAGCACTCAATGCCAAAAAAGAATGTTGTAGTGAGGTGGACTTTTTTGTTGTGATTACGGACTCCTGGGCAATAAGCAACATGAGACGGAATTATCCTTTTCTCTATTTGTCTTGCTGGATACCCCCTTGTAATGAGTTTATCCGTCAATTTCTTCAAATAAGACTTCTTGTCCTTTTCCTCACTACGTATTCGGTGAACCCTGATGGAGAGAGCTCTTGGTATAGATTGTTTAGTGTGGCGAGGGTGGCAGCATTCATAATGTAAGTATAATTGTTTGTTTGTCGATTTGATGTGAACAGAGTGTTGGAATAATCTGATGAGGTCCGCGGGAAGAGAAATCACGACGAGAAATTTGGTATTACACTTTTATATTGGAAAATTAAAAAGGAACATGAGACATATTAGCCGTTAACATTTTACAACGAGAAGGGCGACAGAAAGGGACACAGTAGTG
>JAVIWC010009592.1:0-14397 GCA_031894815.1 Creontiades dilutus
ACGTTCCTCAGTACCGGAATGACAAAAAAAAGCTCATTTTGAAAAAAATGTTACTTGGTCACTTTTACCCGGAACCCGACGATATCTAAATTGTAATCACTTGCAATTCTCTCGGAGCGTGATTTGTTCAATTTTTGATAAATAAATTCATCACACACATATACTCTCTTAATGAACGAACCACCCTTTCTATTTCCGTTGATTGTGGAGAAATCAAAAAACTTGTCGAAGTAACCTCCCCGTATTTTTTGCAAAAATTGCATTTTTGCGCATCGCGCAAGCTCGCACCAAATTTGTTTTTTCTAATGGAACCCCCCAATTGTTATTGCAGAATCGGATTTTACATCCAATTTTATGAACATTTGACTTCGACGACTTTTTTTTTTTTTTTGGACGCACCCAGGAGCGTCCAGAAGCGCCCAAAGTTTGCCTACTCCTGAAACGTGGTGGCTTAAAAAAAATGAAAAATGATCTTATCCTGACTCTTGATCATTTTTGTTTAGTTAGACGAGTTCTTAGGCAGGTGGGTTGGTATTTAATTAAATTATCCTGTCGAGACGGTGTGATTTATTTTCAAACGTATCAGGCACCATAAGGGTGATTCTCACAAAAAGGGTTGGAAGTGATGTTCAGACCAGTTGGGGTGCCCCAATAATGATTTGAAAGCTGGGGAAGGTCTTAAATTGTTGTATTGGTTTTTTTCTAGAACCTTCCCCCCCCCCCCTTTTGTTGTTATGTTTGTTCCTTCTTACAGAAATTTAACTAAATATAGTCAAATCGTCATCAACCTGTCCTGTTCCACAGCGACCTTCACAACTTCAAGCTTGCGTTAAAATCTTTTCATTGTGAATTGTGATGATAATTACGTATCCCCCACGTTGGCGAGATTCCTGGGATTCGTTTCTGGCCGATCAGATAAATTTAGAACCCCCAGATAATGATGTCTGGACCGTACTGTGAGTGTTCCGAGCAACGCCGTCATCGACCTGTCCAATATCGGATTTCGAATTATCGCGGTCACCGGTGCATTTTAACGGTTTTTTTGCCACCATGTTCTTCGCGAGCTTTTCGGCCTCCAGATAAACCGCCAACCGTTTGAGCTCAGTCTACTTGTGTTCATCAGAAGCTTTCAGATCAAAAGCTTTGAGCTCCTTGGGTTTCCCCAAGACATGCACTCGTGATTTCAAATTAGCCGAAGCAATTGTGGTACTGTATGGGGCCCTCGTTCGCCCGATCATGGAGTATGGGAGCCCCATATGGTCGCCATTCTACGGGGAGTATAAGGATCGTCTGGAGAGTGTTCAACGTACGTTTTTGCAGTATCTCTGCTTCAAAACGTGAGTCCCGGCTACTCATGATCAGTTGGCTGTTCTTGCAGCAAAATATAACCTACCCAACTTGATTGACCGTCATTTTATGGCGGACATAGCATTTTACCATAAATTGGTCAATGGTGTAATTCACTACCCATCCCTGCTGTCAAGGGTGGACTTCCAGGTTCCAAGCTACGCAACTCGATCCAACTCATTGTTTGTTGTGCCATTTGCTGCATACCTTCTTCACCGGCCTATGCTTCGAATGCCACGTCAAGCTAATGCGCTCATAGAATCCACGGGCATCGATTTTTTTTGTGATCGCCTTCCGCATCTCAAAAGGTGTCTCATATCATTCCTTCTCCAGCAAAAGTGACTAAACATCCTTTACCAACTGTCTCTTACTTTTTCTCTCACACATTAAATCTGTTCTTTTTTCCCTTCAATATTTATCTCATTAACTGTATTTATTTCTATCTGCATTGTTATGTAGCGTATACTTTCTTTTTGTAATTGGCGATTGCCGTGTAATAAATAAATAAATAGGTAAATAAATAAATCAGAGGGAGAAGACGTGTGCAGCAGCCTGGGCTGGTCAAACACAATCGTCAAACACCTGTCCGCTCCTTTTAAGTGAGTACTTGAATTTAATTTTTTGCAATGGCCTTTTTATCGTGCACCAAAAGGTCGAGTTTCTTCTTATTATGCCAATTTTGGGAAAAATCTTACCGTAGGGAAAAACACTTGAGAAGAAGTGACGATTCGTCATCAACCTGTCCATCAACAACCTATCCTCTTCTAAAAGTTCGAGGACAGGACGATGACGAATAGCACAGGTTGATGATGTATCTGTATTTAATATGCATATGCATGAGGCGCTACAGGCCGCATTTGTGGGTTTTTGTTCTATATACGGATGGCTCCGAAGAAGAAGAAAGTAACGCCGGAGGAAAGAAAAATCCATAAACGAATTGCCGAAAGGCTGAAAACAATACGCCAGGTTGAAAAGCGACCCAGTAAAGGCCGAAGAGCTGAAGATAAAAAATAAAGAAAAAAGAGAGAAGAGAACACATGAAGGCAAAGAGAAACAGAAATCGGATATGACTAAAAGAGAACAGCGAGCACCTCGGGAAAATTGGAGACAAAATTCAAGGAACTACCGCCAGAAGAAGAAAATTGAAAAGAAAAGTACGGAAGCTGAAAATGGTCGGGACCATCCAGATTCAGCAGGACATTCAAGCTTTGCTGTTCAAACTGACGCCCATCAAATCAAATCGGGGGAACAAAGGCGCAGAACAAATCGTAAGCAGCTTCGTGCAAAAACGCTGCAAATTCTTTCACTGGGGTTTATTATTCAATTGGCTTGCGTTCATAATTTGAATTTCTACTAAGCTTTGGAGTGTGCGCGTTTCACAGGATAGAGCGATTATTGAATTTCAGGAGATATGCATCGAGCACGTAAATCTGTTCTCAACCAAAATACCTATTTGGATTGATCAGTTGATCATATTTGTGTGCCTTCTGAGGCAGGGGAGGGGGGTCTATGACGCAGACTGCGTCATTAAAATTCTTGAGGGGGTCCCAAAAACATTTTGGGGAGGGTGAAGTTGATTGAAACGGTGTTTAGCGTGTCGACATTCAAGAAAATATTGCATCTGTAGTCCTTTTTTTATGCTCAAGTATTGTAGGTTTCCTCAAGGGCAATTTTTTACCTTCTTCCCGGCGATTTCACGATTTTAGAACCCTCCCGTGAGGTGTCATGAACCTATATAGACAGCTGCGCTATGGTTATATCGTCGAAAACCATGAAAAATACCCATGTTTCAACCGCTTCTTCGCCCAAAGCAACCCTGGGTGCGGTGAACTCAGACTGAGACCCCTTCCCATTGGATTCTGCAACCAAAATTACATCGAAAACGACACCCACACGGCCACATTCCCGTAAACCCCCATTATTTGCCCTATCTTCACCCATAGCAACCTTAGGTGAAGCGGAATCGAACTGTGACTCCTCCCATTGAATTCTACGTGCAAAAATACTTCGAAAACGATACTCCACACGACCATATTCCCGAAAACCCGATTTTTAAAATCTGTTTTCCCGTGTAGCAACCATGGGTGCGGTGGAATATGGGTGTGGACCCGCCCATTCGAATCTACGTCAAACATTATTTTGAAAACTACACCCCACACCCACGCGCACGTATCTTTGAAGTCCTCGAAAATCCTATTTTTTGCCCATATGTCCACCTAGGGGATGCAACCATGGTTTGACAGGCTGAAAACTTCATCGAAATTGGTCAAAAACCCAAATTGAGTTATGTACGAAATTTGGAATTTTTCGTAATTAAATTGGTTAACGGTAATTAAATTACTCAAAAGTAATTGATAAGTCTAAAGTAATTAAATTACTCCGATCACAGTAATTGGTAGTTGGCAACTACAAAAAAAAATGAAATGTCATGAAACTCATAGGGGACTATCTACACATCAAATTGAACAATCCCTGAAAATGGCATCTAAATTGGTCAAAAACTCCCGGAGTTATGCACGTAACAAGGATTTCGTTTGCGCATGCGCAGAGACTACTATTGATCCGGAAGACATGAAACCTTCAGGGGACCATCTACACATCAAATTGAACAATCCCTGAAAATTTCATCGAAATTGGTCAAAAACTCCTGGAGTTATGCACGTAACAAGGATTTCACGTTTGCGCATGCGCAGAGACTACTATTGATCCGGAAGACATGAAACCTTCAGGGGACCATCTACACATCAAATTGAACATTCCCTGAAAATTTCATCGAAATTGGTCTAAAACTCCTGGACTTATGCACGTAACAAGGACCCAGTCATCTTTTGCCAGAGGCCTCGTTTCCGAGTTATTCGCGATTTAAGATTTTTTTCGCGTTTTCGATCTTATGTCATTAAAACTGTCATAACTCCCTCAATTTCGGAGATAACTCAAATTTGATGACACCGTTGGAAAGAGCGTTAAGTTTTCAATCTGTTTGATTTCGGAAAACTTTCTTTTTTTTTTGCATTGAAGCTGAGCGAAATGCAGTTTTTTTAAATCTTGAAATCGTCTGTTTTTCATCTCACCCAGAAACCCCATGAATGCTTGACGCAGAGCTGTGCAAGCCTGTTAAAACTTGCGCCAAAATGTCAGTTTTCCAACGGTGTAGTCGTTTTGGTTTTAAAAAATATTTTTAGTTAAGGAAATGGTGTTCAACTGCAAAAAACGTGCGTTTACTGTCAAAATTGAGGTTTTCCGAAAGTCTGGACGGAAAAAGGTTGGGGGTGGGATATAAGTAACTTTTCTCGCTGAATCGAATGGGGACAACGCCAAAACTCACAGTTAGTTTTGTCGGATGCATAAGCCCGTTCATTTGTGAAAAGCGTCTACGGCATTTCTAAGCTATCCGGCCAAGGTCAAGATAATCGAACAGCCGAAGGGACGGCTATCGTTTGTGTTCATTTACGATTAATTGCGATGAGTTGCATCCATATTTTTGCTAATGGACTGTTATCAAACCAGGCTTCCGTATCATTACCAACTCGTAATCTTTCCTCGCTGTATTTCCTTCAGCGTGGTTTCCCTATTGCATATTCCCATTCATCATAGTGCACTATAGCTATTGAACATAGCTGGTAGTAATAACCGAAACCTTAGTGTCAAAAAAGGATTAGTAGATAAAAAATATAATTTACTAGATTAGAAAAGGATCAGTGACAAAAACAATATCATCTACCAATGATTTTTCCTCATACTATCAGACGTGTTCGTAAGGGTGTGAGTTGTACACAGGAGGAGTGTGACTCCCTTGCTGCTTCAGAAGCATTACCATTGGCAAAACCGTACACAAAAATCAAACCAATATACTCTCTTGTGGTAAAGCTACTCAACTGAAAGCAACTCATCGCAATCAATCGTAAATGAGCACAAACAATAGCCGTCTCTCAGCTTTCCGATTATCCTGACTTTGGCTGGACAGCTTATGAATGCCGTAGACGCTTTTCGCTAAACAACATTTTCATTCGTTTTCATTTTTCATTTTTAAATATTTATTTTTCGGTGTATATCTTAACAATCTTTTTTAAACTCCAACTCTTGATATGAACTCGATTTAAACCCGAATATATCACCGTTGTCCTACAACTGGATAACATATTCGAGCCAAAAAATACTTTACTAAAACTGAATTTGGTCAGAAACAACAAATTATCAACATTACAACACCCACTGCTACGGCCAAATCAGATAGGGGTTGATAACACACGGCGCAATGAGCAACCCCTCCTTCAAGACCGGAGGGTTGTGCGGGTCATTGCATATCATGGCCCCTGACCAAGACAATGCCTCCACCTTAGGTTTCCCAAAGGTCTTTTTAGTTGTACAGGGTGTCCCAGGGGCTATGCACAATCCAACTCCTACGTGTTCTACAACTCATTTCCGAACAAAAATGCCTCTTCGCAATTTTTTGCTCATCACAATCGATCGTAAATGAACACAAACGATAGCCGTCCGGCTGTTCGATTATCTTGACTTTGGCCGGATAGCTTAGAAATGCCGTAGACGCTTTTCACAAATGAACGGTATTATGCATCCGACAAAACTAGCTTAAATCGTCACATGTGAGGTCTGACGTTGTCACTATTCGATTCAGCGAGAAAAGATACGTACATCCCACCTCCAACCTTTTTTCCACCACTCCAGTATCCACATTCACTACAACTCGACGCTATCGGCCGGACATCACTAGGTTACAAACAAACAATAATAATTCGGATTCTACACCATTTGAAACGTAAACCATGAAATTTTCCGGGGGGGGGGGGGGGGTTAGAATTTTTTTTCCAGAGCGATTACAATGGTTTATTATTGAATAATAAACCAAAATGAAGTCGGCAACTTCATTCATGGAAATGGCCGTCATTGAGGACAAAGGAACTATGATGGACAAAATAACACAGGCTGGGGATCTATCAGTAATCTGATAATTTCCACCGTATCGCATGTAAAAGGTAAAAGGGACATTACGTGGCGGAGTGGATGGTGAATTTTTCATGGTCGACCCGCGGAAAAAAAGTAGCCGGAAGGCGTACCGTGGAAATATTCTCTTTGCAACGCTCCATTAGACGCCCACCGTACCTATTGAGAGGCATCCTCTCACACGGGCTTCCGCCCTATACAATTTACTTGTCGAAAGCTACGAGGGAGCAGGCGTGAATTATCCAGCGACAGATGCGATATTCAATGGTTCCGTACATTCTCTCTCTTCACATCACATTAGTATATAGATCAAATGGCGGTATCAGTTTTCGAAGCTCGAATACAATTTGTCGGGAGAGTCTGTTTGTTGTCACGGTTCATTGTTGAGACGAAATGAGGTCCGCAGTGAAATATAATGAAAGGGAGCTACCATTTCAACTGTACCAACATTCTATTCTATTATGTTTGGTTGGCAAAGGAATGAAGGTGAAAAACAATTTTCAACAAAAGGATACACAAACACAACCGATTTCTGTTGTTTTGTTTCAAAAACATGGATACAATAGGACCTTTGAATTCAACAACCGAATAGTACGAACCTAATGTTTTAGGCAGTACCAACATGGATTGTCCCAGTCAAATAGATAATTGAAGACACTGAATTCAGAAATTCCAAATAAAACATTCAGTAAGTACATCATAATGTTTTAAAGGTAAGTGCATTACCAGTAACCTAAAAAAAGTGCAGGTGCGTTTCTTGTAGTATTTTCAGTTTATAGTTCTCCCTGAGCCTTTGTAACAAGGAGGCAACAATTTTCATATCACCAAGTTCCAAGGTCCGTGGATTACTAATTTAGAATCTCCGTCCGAAGTAATAGGCCTTAATAATTGGACTAGAGGAGGAATTAATAGTAGTGAGAAATGGGTGACGTAAAGATTTTTTCCTTGACCTGGGGAGGGGCTCATTCGATTCCTCATGGTATGTTCTTCAAATAGGTACAAATTTAGGCCGCTTCGACTTGTTTTGAGGTTTTTAGGGATTTTACAAAACTTTGACAGCTCTTAAAGGGCACTTTAAATTGAGTGAGAGAGCTGGCTCAAGAATTGGGGCGTCGTCGAACCAAGATGGATTTTTCCTAAAAATTTCAGATCTTTTGCTCCAGCCGTTTGGGAGAAATCGTGCGTACGTCGTACGGCCGGAAAATTTTTTATTGCAGATTCGGATTCTACACCCTTTGAAACGTAAACCATGAAATTTTAAGGAGGGGTTAGAATTTTTTTTTTCCAGAGCGATTACAATGGTTCATTATTGAATAATAAAACAAAATGGCTCCTTCATGAATTATCTTGTCAAATCTAGATGGCATAAAAAGAGCCCGACGTATATTTCAGCAAGTTAGATCGATTGGGAACGAAATTGTCCGAAAAAATTGATTAGGAACGGAATTCCAAGGGAGGATTCAGCCGATCACTCATCTCCATACATTATAACTGACTTCTAAATGTCCAAAGACAGATGAATGACTTTGTCTTAAACGTTATTCCGGAACACAAACCGATACTAGTCAGTTATTATGTAACAGAACCTGACAAAACGAAGTTGGCGATCCGCGATGGGTATTCCGTAGCCTTAGGTTGCAGAGCAAATTTCAGCTCATTAAGTTGATTAGTGTAGAAAATATGACAGTTTTATGAGACGCACGAGCTTATAGTTTCCTTATAGTTTAGTTATAGTGAGGCACGTTAATGTCAACACCTATGTGGTGCAACATACTGCATTTGACACTTATTTCACGGGTATAAAACAGCTAACTACTCATTACTCGTCCACAATTATTTTTATATTAATATTAATATTGGATGTTACAATATCACACAGGGTGTCCACTTAAGGGTAGACACAGGGGTAGGGATGGATTCTTCAACTGATTTGTGACATAAAGTGCCTCATAGATATACCTTCGTAGATGCTAGAAATGAAAAATGTAAATGGGGAATGAAAGGAATTTTTCTTCAATATTTCGGTTAATTCTTTCCAATAATAAACTTCCGTAATCGATAAAGAAAAAATATTAAACCCCCCCCATTTAGGGTCTAGTTGGGATCGATCTCATTCATTTTCTGTCATTCTTGAATGTTGAAATCAAAGAGCTGAAATTTCTGACACGATATTTGTCAACATTCAAATCTAAGTATAAATTGCTCTCCCTCCCCCCCCCCCCCCAGTACATCCCAGAGCCCTTGATTTCGCCTTAAAAAAAACACACTTCCCGACGGCGAATAAATTTTCTCCCATACTGGCCTGAGTAAATTCTCAGGAATAACTCGGAAACGAAGTTCTACAAAGATATTCCTATAAGGCACTTTTTGTCACAAATTAGTTGTAAAATCCACCCCTAACTGGATGTCCATCCTTAGATGGGGCACCCTGCTTATTAGGTATTGTACCGTAATTGAGGGGTTCCCCACAAAAAACCGAATAAGTCCGAAATTGGCAATTTTGTAAAATGCTCTTCTCCGACGAAAATGCCGCAAAATGTTCTTATTTTCTAGGAGATTTACTTAAATTTCAAAGGTAGTCGGTTAGAAACAGTCAACAAATCTCGTACCAATTTTCACTCTTGTTCGTGGAGATGAGACAATGAACCTTCAATGAATCCTTTCAGTTCTGGTTTTCATTCTCTTCTCACTTTCCCCTCCGGTCTTTTCGGGAGTTATCTATTATGTCATCAGTACTGTGATGGTTTCCTGGGTTCCCCTCCCTCTTCTCCTTCTTCTTCCTTCTTCTTGTTGTCTACAGAGGCTGGGATACGCTTTTAATGATTTTTTCCCTCTTAAGGGTGATGGAATATAAAAAAGTTGTTTTATAATAGAATATACGACCTTCTGAATGTAAACAAAGATAGGAAATTCATCATCATTTGATTTTCGTCGAATGATATCGTCAGTTTCATTCAATTCTGATAAATATTGAATTAAAAAATATTAAACAAATTGAAATACGTCTGCCAAGTGGGTGTGGCACATTGCTTCCTCGTATCCATAACATGACTGTATAGATCATTGAAAATTATTATTGACTAAAGAACTTCGTTCAATTAGGCGAAGTAAATATTGAATTAGGGTCAATCTATTGTTATGCAGGAGCATAACTTGAGAAAATAAAGGTAGGCATGTTCAACTATTGAACAAACTATAAAACTATACCTAATAAGTCCGAACAATCCCTGAAAATTTCATCGAAATCGGTCAAGAACTCCCCAAGTTATGCTTGTGGCAAGGATTTCACGTTTGCGCATGCGCAGAGGCTACTATTGATCCGGGGGTCATGAAACTCATAGGGGACCATCTACACATCAAACCGAACAATCCCTGAAAATTTCATCGAAATTGGTCAAGAACTCACGGAGTTATGCGCGTAACAAGGATTTCCCGTTTGCGCATGCGCAGAAGCTACTATTGATCCGGGGGTCATGAAACCTATAGGGGACCATTTACACCCCAACCCGCACAATCCCTGAAAATGTCATCAAAATCGGACTATAACTTCGTGTAGTTTTGCCCGTAACAAGGATTTGCTGACAGACAGACAGACACACAGACACACACGGAACCAAAATTGTTCAGAAAGGTCTAAAACGCAAAACGCGAGTGGAATTTTTGATTTTGGAGACAAAAAAATTTTCACATTCCGAAAGTGAAAACAATGCTTCCGCTACCTTAGTAGACTAGGAAGCAAAAATTATTAGATTGAAACAGTGGAAAGAGACAACTTCAAAAATAAAACGGTAGTTTCCTCTTTTGATCTACATACAATCAGTTTTAGTTCGGTTCTTCGTTTCAATATGCTGAAAGATACGTTCAGGAACGTTGAACGACCGACTGTTAGCCTTCCTAAGGGGAGATGAATGGGAATAATCGCCAACACCATTGTGAATCGCAAAGTGACTTAGACTTGCAGGAGTGGACCAATCTGTTAATTCGTTTCGATCTTATTCGCTTTCCAAAGTGTACCTATATCCGTTTCATGTCAAAATGTGGTACCAATGATCGGAACAGAAGAGCTACTAATATCCAATAATTTATTTTCTGATAATTTCGTAAATTTTTTCCTCCAATGTATATTTTGCCAACTACTACCCCGTTCATGTGGCTATTGGACTTCTTGGAAAGAAATATCTAAACTAGAGTTATCTCTACATGTATTCCCGTTTCATAGCGCTATTTCGATTTAGCAAACCCAAAATACTTGTTAATTATATTGAGGGAACGGCTAAAATGTGCATTTGTGTGGTTTGTCTTTTCCTTAATTGAGGGTTAATAGATAAATTTAGGGCGGTTTCTAGGAACCAACGTTATGGTAATGACAGAATAACAGTGTATCTTTCGTTCTATGGTGTACTTGAATACCTGCCGATGCAGTAGGTTTTGAGGTAACCAGGTTCGTGCGGTAAATATTCTCGTTCTTTTTTTCCTTTCCCTACCATTCTCATTCCCGCTTCGCTGCTCCAGATCATTTCTTTAAACAAGACAGGAATCCAAATTACATTTTCATGTTATGTTCAGAACTTGTTAATGTACCTGCCTGCTACATGTCTTCTAGTTTTCCCAATTGAAACGCAGTGCTTATTTCGCAGTGGCAAACTGGATTTACGTCACACTCCTGGTGGTGCTGGCAATCACAGCTACGTGACCTGAAATCCGAGTGTCTTCTTTTTCATCCTTCCCGGGATTTTCCAAACACTTAGTGCCTTCAACAAGTAAGTTGCCACTTTTCCATGTTAAATATTGTATCACCTCATTTGCATTTCCCTACGTACCGTTAAGTATTTAAATGAAGTTATATTCAAGTCCACCGAAACCCTTAAGAGTTTATGAACCGAAAGTGTTCGATGTTGTAAAATCTCTTGATTGAAGATGATTATTAAAAAAATAAAGAACATTTAATGAATTTTGAAATTCCACATTGCACCTGCACAATGTGCAACTTGAAAGGAGAAAGACACGACTATAGTTAGCAGGCATATTGTCTCATCGCGCGGAAGAGGCCGTTAGTCCATTCCATCAGTTCTTCGTTATGTAGAACTGCAAGGACAGATCATAAAATGCTTCGAAATCTTACTGAGCATCTACCATATTTGTAGTAATGTGGTTGTAACTGAGTTCGTGCCATTGCTAAGACACATGGTCGCATCGGATCTCAGTAATGTGGTTACTTTTTATATACTTCAGAATAACTTTGTTCGTAGTTGGTTTGAATCCATCCAGGACAGGAAAAATGGCTCTTTTACATTACTACCTGTGAAACAAGACCTCCTCAACTCCAATATTTACGAAAGTGGGCTTTTAAAAATCATTTTGGATATGGTCTTTCCTATGATGAAGTCGTATAAATAATTGTTAATTGAATGAATAAATCGTCATTATTTAATTCAATCAAAACTGTAAACATCTGAAAATCAAAATCCAATCGGATTGATTATATGCTGACGACCTTGTCTACGCACTGAGTCATCAGGATTCAAGAGAAGCAGCACGAGTTTTACAACAGCCCTCGAAACACTACGCCAATGGTGCAAAAAGTGGAAGATCATTTTCAAATATGACGTGCCTCCTATATATTACCAATGCCAATCGATCCTGGGAGCGTTAGGACATAAATATCTAGGTGTGTTCTAAGATAGGAGCTCATTAGAAGAGTGCTCAATCGGTTTACAAGTTGGAAGTCCCTGTTGATGTCATGTTTCACTACTGAAGAATGTCAATATGTATAATCGTCCATCGCATCTATATTTATGGACAAATGCCATAAATATATGAGGTACTATAAGATTCACGGTCGCATTTCAGACGATTAGATCAACTGCAAAATGCCATCCTTCAGCGTCAAATCATTGAAACAACTCCGTCCGTTAAAATGAAACCATCTACAATGACTTTAAGCATAAAACTTCCTCAAAAATTTTATCGCATTTTATGAATATGATCGTCCAACGATACCGTGCCAATCCACACGTTGATGATTGCTTCAGAAGATCCAGCATTTATGTATGGGGGGGAGGGGGGGGGCGACCTACCGGGGGGTCTGGGGGTATAGAAAAAACCCAACAGTGAAGCTGGGTAAAATTCCAAGAAAAGTAAAGGCAGAATGATGCGTTTTAGGCCTATATTGGTTCATATGGGCCTATATCATTCAAATAGCAGACCATTTTGAGATTGGCTTGTTTTTTGTTTGCATCTTTTGCAGATCTCTCACTATACCAGACACTGGAGTGCTGTTACCAAGAATTATTCTACTGCAAGATAAAAACGCAGGAAGTAAGACGAAACGGGATAGACAGAAAGGGTACGTTTACACCGCTAATGTACTCCTTTCGCGAAATTCTGCAAAGAGATGTGCGGTATTTTTCAAAAGAATGGCGTAGAAACTTGCAAGAAAGTGGTCTATACCCCTTGGGTGCTAGGGTACCAAGAACCGAGATCACCATTAAGAGCAGCGTCGCGCCAAAAGGGACGACCCCGGAGTTCAGTCCTAAGTGTAATATACACATTTATAACCAACTAATTTCTCAATAAAAACGAGTTTTTTTTTGGGACATAATATTAATGGGAGTGACAATTGCCGTGTCGACGCTAAGTTGACGTCGAGGCAACTTACTCTGATTGAGATGTTCGTGTGAGCCAAATTTATAACTCAAGTAAACTTTGCTGGCGGCCAAATCAAAACATGGATGTCAGGTTATGATAAAGAACGTTTGACGACGGGGAGAGACACCGCAAGGAGACCACGTGACCTCTTGCAAAATTAGCATCTGCCTTTCGTTTCATTAGGTTTGCGTTGAACACCGTTTGCCATCGTGGGGAGGAAAAACTCTCTAATGGCGCATACAATACAGGGCCATAACTTGTGGTAGTTTCACTCAACCACCAACAGAAGTATTGAGCAATATCCTTTTTGTGTATCGATGCAAAACCGTGCAACATCGTGAGTCGTGCATTCACAAACCAGGGAACCTGCTACAAGCCGCATTCATATCTGTGTCGTGTTGTGTTGTGACGCTCTCTGACGAAATGGCTACTGTTCACATTTGTCTGACGCGTTATGACGCATTCTGATGCAATTTTTAGTTCAGTTCGGTCTCAGCGCTCAGATAGCTCACACGGTCACAATGTTTTTTGAAGAATCATCCGATTCAGATTCCGATTTTGAAGATGAACTGGAATTGTTGGCGCTTAGGTACTATGTTGACAAAAGGAAGAAAGAGACGGAGATATTGGATTCTTCCAATAAACAGAAAAAGGGAGCCTAAGGGCGAGTTTCACAGTCTCGTTAAAGAGCTTGAGAGTGACTCTGAAAGATTCCATCAGTATTTTAGAACGTTATACTGTTTAGAACGTTAGATCTTTATACTGCTTACATTTTGTATTATAAATCACATCGTATTGCCGTACGTATTCAATGAGCAGCTCGAGACCATCGTATTCGATGACGCGTCACAACAGAAAACCAAACTAGCAAATGGCGCTCTGTTGTGTCGCTGCCCCGCCCCCTGTACGGGAGAGGGGGGTCACCCGATCTGACGCAGACCGGGATCGCTTCTGATGCGACACATCAGAAGCCGTCACGACACAGAGCATCAGACAAATGTGAACGCTCCTATGAAACCAGATGAAACCGATGCCGTTCTGATGCGTCACGACACAACACGTCAGACAAATGTGTACACGGCTTTAGGCTTGGAAGTGACTTTTACGGTGCGAAGCTTAAGGACGAAACACGAACTCCCCAATCGAAAAGAGCAATGTGAGTTTGTTACGTTTCTAAAAAGGAAAACGAAAGTGAGAAATGAAAGAACGAAAATTCAACAAGCCGAGACATACACATGCAAGTTTAGAATGAGAGTGACACACGTTCGTCTAGTGTACGAAAAAAGAGACGAGTGAGTTGTTGAACATACAAGAGCCAAAAAAAAACAAAAATCAAGACAGTTACGGGAAATGGGCTTGAAGTTTAAGAAATAATTGATGAACGGACCTCTGGTTGGATTTGTTCTTTTCCGTCTTCTGCATATTCCTTGGTGGCTTTTT
>JAVIWC010009593.1:0-14398 GCA_031894815.1 Creontiades dilutus
GCGAAAATAACCAAGAAGGAAGCGTTTTATCGAAAAAAGGACTTCAGATTCGTGTTCAGCACCCCGAAAAACCCCTTAGAGAGTAGGTTTGAAAGCGATTAAACAGAGTTAATTTTTGAGCAATTTTGATGAAAAAACGCGAAAATAACCATGAAGGAAGCGTTTTATCGAAAAAAGGACTTCAGATTCGTGTTCAGCACCCCGAAAACCCCTTAGAGAGTAGGTTTGAAAGCGATTAAACAGAGTTAATTTTTGAGCAATTTTGATGAAAAAACGCGAAAATAACCATGAAGGAAGTGTTTTATCGAAAAAAGGACTTCAGATTCGTGTTCAGCACCCCGAAAAACCCCTTAGAGAGTAGGTTTGAAAGCGATTAAACAGAGTTTATTTTTGAGCAATTTTGATGAAAAAACGCGAAAATAACCATGAAGGAAGCGTTTTATCGAAAAAAGGACTTCAGATTCGTGTTCAGCACCCCGAAAACCCCTTAGAGAGTAGGTTTGAAAGCGATTAAACAGAGTTAATTTTTGAGCAATTTTGATGAAAAAACGCGAAAATAACCATGAAGGAAGCGTTTTATCGAAAAACGGACTTCAGATTCGTGTTCAGCACCCCGAAAACCCCTTAGAGAGTAGGTTTGAAAGCGATTAAACAGAGTTTATTTTTGAGCAATTTTGATGAAAAAACGCGAAAATAACCATGAAGGAAGCGTTTTATCGAAAAAAGGACTTCAGATTCGTGTTCAGCACCCCGAAAAACCCCTTAGAGAGTAGGTTTGAAAGCGATTAAACAGAGTTTATTTTTGAGCAATTTTGATGAAAAAACGCGAAAATAACCATGAAGGAAGCGTTTTATCGAAAAAAGGACTTCAGATTCGTGTTCAGCACCCCGAAAACCCCTTAGAGAGTAGGTTTGAAAGCGATTAAACAGAGTTAATTTTTGAGCAATTTTGATGAAAAAACGCGAAAATAACCATGAAGGAAGCGTTTTATCGAAAAAAGGACTTCAGATTCGTGTTCAGCACCCCGAAAACCCCTTAGAGAGTAGGTTTGAAAGCGATTAAACAGAGTTTATTTTTGAGCAATTTTGATGAAAAAACGCGAAAATAACCATGAAGGAAGCGTTTTATCGAAAAAAGGACTTCAGATTCGTGTTCAGCACCCCGAAAAACCCCTTAGAGAGTAGGTTTGAAAGCGATTAAACAGAGTTTAATTTTTGAGCAATTTTGATGAAAAAACGCGAAAATAACCATGAAGGAAGCGTTTTATCGAAAAACGGACTTCAGATTCGTGTTCAGCACCCCGAAAACCCCTTAGAGAGTAGGTTTGAAAGCGATTAAACAGAGTTAATTTTTGAGCAATTTTGATGAAAAAACGCGAAAATAACCATGAAGGAAGTGTTTTATCGAAATGATGAAAAAACGCGAAAATAACCATGAAGGAAGCGTTTTATCGAAAAAAGGACTTCAGATTCGTGTTCAGCACCCCGAAAAAAACCCCTTAGAGAGTAGGTTTGAAAGCGATTAAACAGAGTTTATTTTTGAGCAATTTTGATGAAAAATCGCGAAAATAACCATGAAGGAAGCGTTTTATCGAAAAACGGACTTCAGATTCGTGTTCAGCACCCCGAAAACCCCTTAGAGAGTAGGTTTGAAAGGGATTAAACAGAGTTAATTTTTGAGCAATTTTGATGAAAAATCGCGAAAATAACCATGAAGGAAGCGTTTTATCGAAAAAACGGACTTCAGATTCGTGTTCAGCACCCCGAAAAACCCCTTAGAGAGTAGGTTTGAAAGGGATTAAACAGAGTTAATTTTTGAGCAATTTTGATGAAAAATCGCGAAAATAACCATGAAGGAAGCGTTTTATCGAAAAACGGACTTCAATTCGTGTTCAGCACCCCGAAAAACCCCTTAGAGAGTAGGTTTGAAAGGGATTAAACAGAGTTAATTTTTGAGCAATTTTGATGAAAAATCGCGAAAATAACCATGAAGGAAGCGTTTTATCGAAAAACGGACTTCAGATTCGTGTTCAGCACCCCGAAAAACCCCTTAGAGAGTAGGTTTGAAAGCGATTAAACAGAGTTAATTTTTGAGCAATTTTGATGAAAAATCGCGAAAATAACCATGAAGGAAGCGTTTTATCGAAAAACGGACTTCAGATTCGTGTTCAGCACCCCGAAAACCCCTTAGAGAGTAGGTTTGAAAGGGATTAAACAGAGTTTAATTTTTGAGCAATTTTGATGAAAAATCGCGAAAATAACCATGAAGGAAGCGTTTTATCGAAAAACGGACTTCGAGATTCGTGTTCAGCACCCCGAAAACCCCTTAGAGAGTAGGTTTGAAAGGGATTAAACAGAGTTTATTTTTGAGCAATTTTGATGAAAAATCGCGAAAATAACCATGAAGGAAGCGTTTTATCGAAAAACGGACTTCAGATTCGTGTTCAGCACCCCGAAAACCCCTTAGAGAGTAGGTTTGAAAGGGATTAAACAGAGATAATTTTTGAGCAATTTCGATGAAAAAACGCGAAAATAACCATGAAGGAAGCGTTTTATCGAAAAAAGGACTTCAGATTCGTGTTCAGCACCCCGAAAAACCCCTTAGAAAGTAGGTTTGAAAGCGATTAAACAGAGTTTATTTTTGAGCAATTTTGATGAAAAATCGCGAAAATAACCATGAAGGAAGCGTTTTATCGAAAAACGGACTTCAATTCGTTTTCAGCACCCCGAAAAACCCCTTAGAGAGTAGGTTTGAAATCGATTAAACAGATTTAATTTTTGAGCAATTTTGATGAAAAAAACGCGAAAATAACCATGAAGGAAGCGTTTTATCGATAAAAGGACTTCAGATTCGTGTTCAGCACCCCGAAAAACCCCTTAGAGAGTAGGTTGGAAAGCGATTAAACAGAGTTTATTTTTGAGCAATTTTGATGAAAAAACGCGAAAATAACCATGAAGGAAGCGTTTTATCGAAAAAAGGACTTCAGATTCGTGTTCAGCTACCCCGAAAAATCCCTTAGAGAGTAGGTTTGAAAGAGATTAAACAGAGTTTATTTTTGAGCAATTTTGATGAAAAAACGCGAAAATAACCATGAAGGTAGCGTTTTATCGAAAAAAGGACTTCAGATTCGTGTTCAGCACCCCGAAAAACTCCTTAGAGAGTAGGTTTGAAAGAGATTAAAAAGAGTTTATTTTTGAGCAATTTTGATGAAAAAACGCGAAAATAACCATGAAGGAAGCGTTTTATCGAAAAAAGGACTTCAATTCGTGTTCAGCACCCCGAAAAACCCTTTAGAGAGTAGGTTTGAAAGAGATTAAACAGAGTTTATTTTTGTGCAATTTTGATGAAAAATCGCGAAAATAACCATGAAGGAAGCGTTTTATCGGAAAACGGACTTCGAATTCGTGTTCAGCACCCCGAAAAACCCTTTAGAGAGTAGGTTTGAAAGGGATTGAACAGAGATAATTTTTGAGCAATTTTGATGAAAAAACGCGAAAATAACCATAAAGGAAGCGTTTTATCGAAAACGGACTTCGAATTCCGTGTTCAGCACCCCGGGAAAACCCCTTAGAGAGTAGGTTTGAAAGCGATTAAACAGAGTTAATTTTTGAGCAATTTTGATGAAAAAACGCGAAAATAACCATGAAGGAAGCGTTTTATCGAAAAACGGACTTCAGATTCGTGTTCAGCACCCCGAAAACCCCTTAGAGAGTAGGTTTGAAAGCGATTAAACAGAGTTAATTTTTGAGCAATTTTGATGAAAAAACGCGAAAATAACCATGAAGGAAGCGTTTTATCGAAAAACGGACTTCAGATTCGTGTTCAGCACCCCGAAAAACCCCTTAGAGAGTAGGTTTGAAAGGGATTAAACAGAGTTAATTTTTGAGCAATTTTGATGAAAAAACGCGAAAATAACCATGAAGGAAGCGTTTTATCGAAAAACGGACTTCAGATTCGTGTTCAGCACCCCGAAAAACCCCTTAGAGAGTAGGTTTGAAAGCGATTAAACAGAGTTAATTTTTGAGCAATTTTGATGAAAAAACGCGAAAATAACCATGAAGGAAGCGTTTTATCGAAAAACGGACTTCAGATTCGTGTTCAGCACCCCGAAAACCCCTTAGAGAGTAGGTTTGAAAGCGATTAAACAGAGTTAATTTTTGAGCAATTTTGATGAAAAAACGCGAAAATAACCATGAAGGAAGCGTTTTATCGAAAAACGGACTTCAGATTCGTGTTCAGCACCCCGAAAAACCCCTTAGAGAGTAGGTTTGAAAGCGATTAAACAGAGTTAATTTTTGAGCAATTTTGATGAAAAATCGCGAAAATAACCATGAAGGAAGCGTTTTATCGAAAAACGGACTTCAGATTCGTGTTCAGCACCCCGAAAAACCCCTTAGAGAGTAGGTTTGAAAGCGATTAAACAGAGTTAATTTTTGAGCAATTTTGATGAAAAAACGCGAAAATAACCATGAAGGAAGCGTTTTATCGAAAAACGGACTTCAGATTCGTGTTCAGCACCCCGAAAAACCCCTTAGAGAGTAGGTTTGAAAGCGATTAAACAGAGTTAATTTTTGAGCAATTTTGATGAAAAAACGCGAAAATAACCATGAAGGAAGCGTTTTATCGAAAAACGGACTTCAGATTCGTGTTCAGCACCCCGAAAAACCCCTTAGAGAGTAGGTTTGAAAGCGATTAAACAGAGTTAATTTTTGAGCAATTTTGATGAAAAACGCGAAAATAACCATGAAGGAAGCGTTTTATCGAAAAAAGGACTTCAGATTCGTGTTCAGCACCCCGAAAAACCCCTTAGAGAGTAGGTTTGAAAGCGATTAAACAGAGTTAATTTTTGAGCAATTTTGATGAAAAATCGCGAAAATAACCATGAAGGAAGCGTTTTATCGAAAAACGGACTTCAGATTCGTGTTCAGCACCCCGAAAAACCCCTTAGAGAGTAGGTTTGAAAGCGATTAAACAGAGTTAATTTTTGAGCAATTTTGATGAAAAATCGCGAAAATAACCATGAAGGAAGCGTTTTATCGAAAAACGGACTTCAGATTCGTGTTCAGCACCCCGAAAAACCCCTTAGAGAGTAGGTTTGAAAGGGATTAAACAGAGTTAATTTTTGAGCAATTTTGATGAAAAATCGCGAAAATAACCATGAAGGAAGCGTTTTATCGAAAAACGGACTTCAGATTCGTGTTCAGCACCCCGAAAAACCCCTTAGAGAGTAGGTTTGAAAGGGATTAAACAGAGTTAATTTTTGAGCAATTTTGATGAAAAATCGCGAAAATAACCATGAAGGAAGCGTTTTATCGAAAAACGGACTTCAGATTCGTGTTCAGCACCCCGAAAAACCCCTTAGAGAGTAGGTTTGAAAGGGATTAAACAGAGTTAATTTTTGAGCAATTTTGATGAAAAAACGCGAAAATAACCATGAAGGAAGCGTTTTATCGAAAAACGGACTTCAGATTCGTGTTCAGCACCCCGAAAAACCCCTTAGAGAGTAGGTTTGAAAGCGATTAAACAGAGTTAATTTTTGAGCAATTTTGATGAAAAAACGCGAAAATAACCATGAAGGAAGCGTTTTATCGAAAAACGGACTTCAGATTCGTGTTCAGCACCCCGAAAAACCCCTTAGAGAGTAGGTTTGAAAGCGATTAAACAGAGTTAATTTTTGAGCAATTTTGATGAAAAAACGCGAAAATAACCATGAAGGAAGCGTTTTATCGAAAAACGGACTTCAGATTCGTGTTCAGCACCCCGAAAAACCCCTTAGAGAGTAGGTTTGAAAGCGATTAAACACAGATAATTTTTGAGCAATTTTGATGAAAAATCGCGAAAATAACCATGAAGGAAGCGTTTTATCGAAAAACGGACTTCAGATTCGTGTTCAGCACCCCGAAAAACCCCTTAGAGAGTAGGTTTGAAAGCGATTAAACAGAGTTAATTTTTGAGCAATTTTGATGAAAAACGCGAAAATAACCATGAAGGAAGCGTTTTATCGAAAAACGGACTTCAGATTCGTGTTCAGCACCCCGAAAAACCCCTTAGAGAGTAGGTTTGAAAGCGATTAAACAGAGTTAATTTTTGAGCAATTTTGATGAAAAATCGCGAAAATAACCATGAAGGAAGCGTTTTATCGAAAAACGGACTTCAGATTCGTGTTCAGCACCCCGAAAAACCCCTTAGAGAGTAGGTTTGAAAGCGATTAAACAGAGTTAATTTTTGAGCAATTTTGATGAAAAAACGCGAAAATAACCATGAAGGAAGCGTTTTATCGAAAAACGGACTTCAGATTCGTGTTCAGCACCCCGAAAAACCCCTTAGAGAGTAGGTTTGAAAGCGATTAAACAGAGTTAATTTTTGAGCAATTTTGATGAAAAATCGCGAAAATAACCATGAAGGAAGCGTTTTATCGAAAAACGGACTTCAGATTCGTGTTCAGCACCCCGAAAAACCCCTTAGAGAGTAGGTTTGAAAGCGATTAAACAGAGTTAATTTTTGAGCAATTTTGATGAAAAACGCGAAAATAACCATGAAGGAAGCGTTTTATCGAAAAACGGACTTCAGATTCGTGTTCAGCACCCCGAAAAACCCCTTAGAGAGTAGGTTTGAAAGCGATTAAACAGAGTTAATTTTTGAGCAATTTTGATGAAAAAACGCGAAAATAACCATGAAGGAAGCGTTTTATCGAAAAACGGACTTCAGATTCGTGTTCAGCACCCCGAAAAACCCCTTAGAGAGTAGGTTTGAAAGCGATTAAACAGAGTTAATTTTTGAGCAATTTTGATGAAAAATCGCGAAAATAACCATGAAGGAAGCGTTTTATCGAAAAACGGACTTCAGATTCGTGTTCAGCACCCCGAAAAACCCCTTAGAGAGTAGGTTTGAAAGCGATTAAACAGAGTTAATTTTTGAGCAATTTTGATGAAAAACGCGAAAATAACCATGAAGGAAGCGTTTTATCGAAAAAAGGACTTCAGATTCGTGTTCAGCACCCCGAAAAACCCCTTAGAGAGTAGGTTTGAAAGCGATTAAACAGAGTTAATTTTTGAGCAATTTTGATGAAAAAACGCGAAAATAACCATGAAGGAAGCGTTTTATCGAAAAACGGACTTCAGATTCGTGTTCAGCACCCCGAAAAACCCCTTAGAGAGTAGGTTTGAAAGCGATTAAACAGAGTTAATTTTTGAGCAATTTTGATGAAAAAACGCGAAAATAACCATGAAGGAAGCGTTTTATCGAAAAACGGACTTCAGATTCGTGTTCAGCACCCCGAAAACCCCTTAGAGAGTAGGTTTGAAAGCGATTAAACAGAGTTAATTTTTGAGCAATTTTGATGAAAAAACGCGAAAATAACCATGAAGGAAGCGTTTTATCGAAAAAAGGACTTCAGATTCGTGTTCAGCACCCCGAAAAACCCCTTAGAGAGTAGGTTTGAAAGCGATTAAACAGAGTTAATTTTTGAGCAATTTTGATGAAAAAACGCGAAAATAACCATGAAGGAAGCGTTTTATCGAAAAAAGGACTTCAGATTCGTGTTCAGCACCCCGAAAAACCCCTTAGAGAGTAGGTTTGAAAGCGATTAAACAGAGTTAATTTTTGAGCAATTTTGATGAAAAAACGCGAAAATAACCATGAAGGAAGCGTTTTATCGAAAAACGGACTTCAGATTCGTGTTCAGCACCCCGATAACCATGAAGGAAGCGTTTTATCGAAAAAAGGACTTCAGATTCGTGTTCAGCACCCCGAAAAACCCCTTAGAGAGTAGGTTTGAAAGCGATTAAACAGAGTTTAATTTTTGAGCAATTTTGATGAAAAAACGCGAAAATAACCATGAAGGAAGCGTTTTATCGAAAAAAGGACTTCAGATTCGTGTTCAGCACCCCGAAAAACCCCTTAGAGAGTAGGTTTGAAAGCGATTAAACAGAGTTTATTTTTGAGCAATTTTGATGAAAAAACGCGAAAATAACCATGAAGGAAGCGTTTTATCGAAAAAAGGACTTCAGATTCGTGTTCAGCACCCCGAAAAACCCCTTAGAGAGTAGGTTTGAAAGCGATTAAACAGAGTTAATTTTTGAGCAATTTTGATGAAAAAACGCGAAAATAACCATGAAGAAGCGTTTTATCGAAAAAAGGACTTCAGATTCGTGTTCAGCACCCCGAAAAACCCCTTAGAGAGT
Source organism: Creontiades dilutus (assembly GCA_031894815.1). Classification (NCBI taxonomy): domain Eukaryota; kingdom Metazoa; phylum Arthropoda; class Insecta; order Hemiptera; family Miridae; genus Creontiades; species Creontiades dilutus. Next base: position 8,185 of record JAVIWC010009593.1, read on the forward strand.
AGGTTTGAAAGCGATTAAACAGAGTTAATTTTTGAGCAATTTTGATGAAAAAACGCGAAAATAACCATGAAGGAAGCGTTTTATCGAAAAAAGGACTTCAGATTCGTGTTCAGCACCCCGAAAAACCCCTTAGAGAGTAGGTTTGAAAGCGATTAAACAGAGTTAATTTTTGAGCAATTTTGATGAAAAAACGCGAAAATAACCATGAAGGAAGCGTTTTATCGAAAAAAGGACTTCAGATTCGTGTTCAGCACCCCGAAAAACCCCTTAGAGAGTAGGTTTGAAAGCGATTAAACAGAGTTAATTTTTGAGCAATTTTGATGAAAAAACGCGAAAATAACCATGAAGGAAGCGTTTTATCGAAAAAAGGACTTCAGATTCGTGTTCAGCACCCCGAAAAACCCCTTAGAGAGTAGGTTTGAAAGCGATTAAACAAATTTTTGAGCAATTTTGATGAAAAAACGCGAAAATAACCATGAAGGAAGCGTTTTATCGAAAAAAGGACTTCAGATTCGTGTTCAGCACCCCGAAAAACCCCTTAGAGAGTAGGTTTGAAAGCGATTAAACAGAGTTAATTTTTGAGCAATTTTGATGAAAAAACGCGAAAATAACCATGAAGGAAGCGTTTTATCGAAAAAAGGACTTCAGATTCGTGTTCAGCACCCCGAAAAACCCCTTAGAGAGTAGGTTTGAAAGCGATTAAACAGAGTTAATTTTTGAGCAATTTTGATGAAAAAACGCGAAAATAACCATGAAGGAAGCGTTTTATCGAAAAAAGGACTTCAGATTCGTGTTCAGCACCCCGAAAAACCCCTTAGAGAGTAGGTTTGAAAGCGATTAAACAGAGTTAATTTTTGAGCAATTTTGATGAAAAAACGCGAAAATAACCATGAAGGAAGCGTTTTATCGAAAAAAGGACTTCAGATTCGTGTTGTTTGAAAGCGATTAAACAGAGTTAATTTTTGAGCAATTTTGATGAAAAAACGCGAAAATAACCATGAAGGAAGCGTTTTATCGAAAAAAGGACTTCAGATTCGTGTTCAGCACCCCGAAAAACCCCTTAGAGAGTAGGTTTGAAAGCGATTAAACAGAGTTAATTTTTGAGCAATTTTGATGAAAAAACGCGAAAATAACCATGAAGGAAGCGTTTTATCGAAAAAAGGACTTCAGATTCGTGTTCAGCACCCCGAAAAACCCCTTAGAGAGTAGGTTTGAAAGCGATTAAACAGAGTTAATTTTTGAGCAATTTTGATGAAAAAACGCGAAAATAACCATGAAGGAAGCGTTTTATCGAAAAAAGGACTTCAGATTCGTGTTCAGCACCCCGAAAAACCCCTTAGAGAGTAGGTTTGAAAGCGATTAAACAGAGTTAATTTTTGAGCAATTTTGATGAAAAACGCGAAAATAACCATGAAGGAAGCGTTTTATCGAAAAAGGACTTCAGATTCGTGTTCAGCACCCCGAAAAACCCCTTAGAGAGTAGGTTTGAAAGCGATTAAACAGAGTTAATTTTTGAGCAATTTTGATGAAAAAACGCGAAAATAACCATGAAGGAAGCGTTTTATCGAAAAAAGGACTTCAGATTCGTGTTCAGCACCCCGAAAAACCCCTTAGAGAGTAGGTTTGAAAGCGATTAAACAGAGTTAATTTTTGAGCAATTTTGATGAAAAAACGCGAAAATAACCATGAAGGAAGCGTTTTATCGAAAAAAGGACTTCAGATTCGTGTTCAGCACCCCGAAAAACCCCTTAGAGAGTAGGTTTGAAAGCGATTAAACAGAGTTAATTTTTGAGCAATTTTGATGAAAAAACGCGAAAATAACCATGAAGGAAGCGTTTTATCGAAAAAAGGACTTCAGATTCGTGTTCAGCACCCCGAAAAACCCCTAGAGTAGGTTTGAAAGCGATTAAACAGAGTTAATTTTTGAGCAATTTTGATGAAAAAACGCGAAAATAACCATGAAGGAAGCGTTTTATCGAAAAAAGGACTTCAGATTCGTGTTCAGCACCCCGAAAAACCCCTTAGAGAGTAGGTTTGAAAGCGATTAAACAGAGTTAATTTTTGAGCAATTTTGATGAAAAAACGCGAAAATAACCATGAAGGAAGCGTTTTATCGAAAAAAGGACTTCAGATTCGTGTTCAGCACCCCGAAAAACCCCTTAGAGAGTAGGTTTGAAAGCGATTAAACAGAGTTAATTTTTGAGCAATTTTGATGAAAAAACGCGAAAATAACCATGAAGGAAGCGTTTTATCGAAAAAAGGACTTCAGATTCGTGTTCAGCACCCCGAAAAACCCCTTAGAGAGTAGGTTTGAAAGCGATTAAACAGAGTTAATTTTTGAGCAATTTTGATGAAAAAACGCGAAAATAACCATGAAGGGCGTTTTATCGAAAAAAGGACTTCAGATTCGTGTTCAGCACCCCGAAAAACCCCTTAGAGAGTAGGTTTGAAAGCGATTAAACAGAGTTAATTTTTGAGCAATTTTGATGAAAAAACGCGAAAATAACCATGAAGGAAGCGTTTTATCGAAAAAAGGACTTCAGATTCGTGTTCAGCACCCCGAAAAACCCCTTAGAGAGTAGGTTTGAAAGCGATTAAACAGAGTTAATTTTTGAGCAATTTTGATGAAAAAACGCGAAAATAACCATGAAGGAAGCGTTTTATCGAAAAAGGACTTCAGATTCGTGTTCAGCACCCCGAAAAACCCCTTAGAGAGTAGGTTTGAAAGCGATTAAACAGAGTTAATTTTTGAGCAATTTTGATGAAAAAACGCGAAAATAACCATGAAGGAAGCGTTTTATCGAAAAAAGGACTTCAGATTCGTGTTCAGCACCCCGAAAAACCCCTTAGAGAGTAGGTTTGAAAGCGATTAAACAGAGTTAATTTTTGAGCAATTTTGATGAAAAAACGCGAAAATAACCATGAAGGAAGCGTTTTATCGAAAAAAGGACTTCAGATTCGTGTTCAGCACCCCGAAAAACCCCTTAGAGAGTAGGTTTGAAAGCGATTAAACAGAGTTAATTTTTGAGCAATTTTGATGAAAAAACGCGAAAATAACCATGAAGGAAGCGTTTTATCGAAAAAAGGACTTCAGATTCGTGTTCAGCACCCCGAAAAACCCCTTAGAGAGTAGGTTTGAAAGCGATTAAACAGAGTTAATTTTTGAGCAATTTTGATGAAAAAACGCGAAAATAACCATGAAGGAAGCGTTTTATCGAAAAAAGGACTTCAGATTCGTGTTCAGCACCCCGAAAAACCCCTTAGAGAGTAGGTTTGAAAGCGATTAAACAGAGTTAATTTTTGAGCAATTTTGATGAAAAAACGCGAAAATAACCATGAAGGAAGCGTTTTATCGAAAAAAGGACTTCAGATTCGTGTTCAGCACCCCGAAAAACCCCTTAGAGAGTAGGTTTGAAAGCGATTAAACAGAGTTAATTTTTGAGCAATTTTGATGAAAAAACGCGAAAATAACCATGAAGGAAGCGTTTTATCGAAAAAAGGACTTCAGATTCGTGTTCAGCACCCCGAAAAACCCCTTAGAGAGTAGGTTTGAAAGCGATTAAACAGAGTTAATTTTTGAGCAATTTTGATGAAAAAACGCGAAAATAACCATGAAGGAAGCGTTTTATCGAAAAAAGGACTTCAGATTCGTGTTCAGCACCCCGAAAAACCCCTTAGAGAGTAGGTTTGAAAGCGATTAAACAGAGTTAATTTTTGAGCAATTTTGATGAAAAAACGCGAAAATAACCATGAAGGAAGCGTTTTATCGAAAAAAGGACTTCAGATTCGTGTTCAGCACCCCGAAAAACCCCTTAGAGAGTAGGTTTGAAAGCGATTAAACAGAGTTAATTTTTGAGCAATTTTGATGAAAAAACGCGAAAATAACCATGAAGGAAGCGTTTTATCGAAAAAAGGACTTCAGATTCGTGTTCAGCACCCCGAAAAACCCCTTAGAGAGTAGGTTTGAAAGCGATTAAACAGAGTTAATTTTTGAGCAATTTTGATGAAAAAACGCGAAAATAACCATGAAGGAAGCGTTTTATCGAAAAAAGGACTTCAGATTCGTGTTCAGCACCCCGAAAAACCCCTTAGAGAGTAGGTTTGAAAGCGATTAAACAGAGTTAATTTTTGAGCAATTTTGATGAAAAAACGCGAAAATAACCATGAAGGAAGCGTTTTATCGAAAAAGGACTTCAGATTCGTGTTCAGCACCCCGAAAAACCCCTTAGAGAGTAGGTTTGAAAGCGATTAAACAGAGTTAATTTTTGAGCAATTTTGATGAAAAAACGCGAAAATAACCATGAAGGAAGCGTTTTATCGAAAAGGACTTCAGATTCGTGTTCAGCACCCCGAAAAACCCCTTAGAGAGTAGGTTTGAAAGCGATTAAACAGAGTTAATTTTTGAGCAATTTTGATGAAAAAACGCGAAAATAACCATGAAGGAAGCGTTTTATCGAAAAAAGGACTTCAGATTCGTGTTCAGCACCCCGAAAAACCCCTTAGAGAGTAGGTTTGAAAGCGATTAAACAGAGTTAATTTTTGAGCAATTTTGATGAAAAAACGCGAAAATAACCATGAAGGAAGCGTTTTATCGAAAAAAGGACTTCAGATTCGTGTTCAGCACCCCGAAAAACCCCTTAGAGAGTAGGTTTGAAAGCGATTAAACAGAGTTAATTTTTGAGCAATTTTGATGAAAAAACGCGAAAATAACCATGAAGGAAGCGTTTTATCGAAAAAAGGACTTCAGATTCGTGTTCAGCACCCCGAAAAACCCCTTAGAGAGTAGGTTTGAAAGCGATTAAACAGAGTTAATTTTGAGCAATTTTGATGAAAAAACGCGAAAATAACCATGAAGGAAGCGTTTTATCGAAAAAGGACTTCAGATTCGTGTTCAGCACCCCGAAAAACCCCTTAGAGAGTAGGTTTGAAAGCGATTAAACAGAGTTAATTTTTGAGCAATTTTGATGAAAAAACGCGAAAATAACCATGAAGGAAGCGTTTTATCGAAAAAAGGACTTCAGATTCGTGTTCAGCACCCCGAAAAACCCCTTAGAGAGTAGGTTTGAAAGCGATTAAACAGAGTTAATTTTTGAGCAATTTTGATGAAAAAACGCGAAAATAACCATGAAGGAAGCGTTTTATCGAAAAAGGACTTCAGATTCGTGTTCAGCACCCCGAAAAACCCCTTAGAGAGTAGGTTTGAAAGCGATTAAACAGAGTTAATTTTTGAGCAATTTTGATGAAAAAACGCGAAAATAACCATGAAGGAAGCGTTTTATCGAAAAAAGGACTTCAGATTCGTGTTCAGCACCCCGAAAAACCCCTTAGAGAGTAGGTTTGAAAGATTAAACAGAGTTAATTTTTGAGCAATTTTGATGAAAAAACGCGAAAATAACCATGAAGGAAGCGTTTTATCGAAAAAGGACTTCAGATTCGTGTTCAGCACCCCGAAAAACCCCTTAGAGAGTAGGTTTGAAAGCGATTAAACAGAGTTAATTTTTGAGCAATTTTGATGAAAAAACGCGAAAATAACCATGAAGGAAGCGTTTTATCGAAAAAAGGACTTCAGATTCGTGTTCAGCACCCCGAAAAACCCCTTAGAGAGTAGGTTTGAAAGCGATTAAACAGAGTTAATTTTTGAGCAATTTTGATGAAAAAACGCGAAAATAACCATGAAGGAAGCGTTTTATCGAAAAAAGGACTTCAGATTCGTGTTCAGCACCCCGAAAAACCCCTTAGAGAGTAGGTTTGAAAGCGATTAAACAGAGTTAATTTTTGAGCAATTTTGATGAAAAAACGCGAAAATAACCATGAAGGAAGCGTTTTATCGAAAAAAGGACTTCAGATTCGTGTTCAGCACCCCGAAAAACCCCTTAGAGAGTAGGTTTGAAAGCGATTAAACAGAGTTAATTTTTGAGCAATTTTGATGAAAAAACGCGAAAATAACCATGAAGGAAGCGTTTTATCGAAAAAAGGACTTCAGATTCGTGTTCAGCACCCCGAAAAACCCCTTAGAGAGTAGGTTTGAAAGCGATTAAACAGAGTAGCGTTTTATCGAAAAAGGACTTCAGATTCGTGTTCAGCACCCCGAAAAACCCCTTAGAGAGTAGGTTTGAAAGCGATTAAACAGAGTTAATTTTTGAGCAATTTTGATGAAAAAACGCGAAAATAACCATGAAGGAAGCGTTTTATCGAAAAAAGGACTTCAGATTCG
>JAVIWC010009594.1:0-14262 GCA_031894815.1 Creontiades dilutus
TTGCCTGTCCCCGCACGCAACCCCATTGCAACCTTCCACACATTTCGAAAAATATCGATGTCTCCTATCGATATAGGCCCACGCTTCCGTTGTGTGTTCGAATGTGTTCTGTCTAGTTTTCTGGTCAGGATGGTCGCTTTGTTCGCATCTCAAAAACAAACAAATATCCTAAATCAATCCTTCTAGTAAAGTATAGATCAGTTGGACAAATAGATCAGAATATCCTAAATCAATCCATCTAGTAAAGTATAGATCGATTGGACTAATAGATCAGAATGGATCATGAACATATCGATTTTTTGTTTGAAACGTACAATTTGTGCTTCCTAATAAACGGCACTTTGAAAGAGAAGAAAATTTGTTCAAATTTCCCTCAACACGTAAATAGAAGTTTTCAGCTTGTTACAGGTAAAAATTTAGTCAGAAATACACAACTGAATATACACGGTGGAATACACAGGATGGAAGCGGATAAATTACGACAATTTTTCTCTGTTAATCTGCATCAAAAATGTAGTAAAACCCCGTCAATCCCACCTCTCTATCTCAACCCGTTCTCTATATATAATTTTTTAAAGGTTTTTCTCAGAAAACCACATTTTTTTACATAAAAACCCCACGTTTCTCCACTTTAAAACAACTTTTTTCTACTTTAGACCACATTTTTGGATTCAGCGTAAAATTTCCTTTACGAACAATGCACATTCATAATCATAAACGAACCCCTAAGGACCGCAATTGCAGTTCAAACATTGAAAATTGATTGAATCCGAAAACAATTTTTCGTCACTTATCCACTCCCACCCTGTGTATATAGCATTAGCAAACTAAATTAAACTTTTAGCAAACTGAATTAACCCTTTCGCAATTAGAATTAACCCTTTTGCAATTAGAATTAAACCTTTCGCAAATACAGATATGGAGGTAAAGTTTGATTCTAATTGCGAAAGGGTTAATTCAGTTTGCCAAAAGTTTAATTCTAATTGCGAAAGGGTTATTCTAATTGCCAAAAGTTTAATTCAGTTTTCTAATGCTATATGGGTCATTCTCAGCAAAACGTAAATCTGGACGTCCAGAGCTATTTTACCTGTTCAGGGGTCTCTTTTTTTCAAAAACTAATGTGTTTCCGATAGGTTTTTCTGCGCTCTACTTGCTCCGCATATTTAAAGAAATATAAATTCATTATTTCTATATAAAAATTTGAAAATAATACCGAAAATGTCATTGGTTCACCATGTCCCCATCCAGACATTGTCTACTTGGAATGATCCAATCTACTTCCGTTCAGTAATTACCTAGCCTTTCGACCCACCACTTTTTCAAGGAAATTCTGCAGTTTAAGAAACTTGTGTATCAACATTTTCAAATTATTACTTGATTTCGAAATAAGGTGCCACAGGAGTGTCCCACCAAGAATGTGTCATTAGTTCACTCTGAGGGGTTTCTTAAAATCCAGCTCTTTAAGACTTTTTCTGAGAATAGGGGAGTAGCCACATCGTAACCTGACATCTTCTCACCAATCCGTCACTATTTGTTGCGCAATTCAGTCTAATCCGGGGCGTTGAGAGTGTCGTGCGAGTGCGAAGACGTTTGCGTATTTTTTCTTAGTGTCATCGGTCCGCATCGATTAATACATTCGTAAGTCATCATATTATCCTTTATTTTATATTGTCCGAACTCATTAGATGCTTCTTTTTTTAATGGTACCATCAGTTTTGTGAAAAAACCATATCTTGCGAAGATATTACAGGAAAACTCGTGTTTTGTCATTGGTTCACTTGTCATTGGGTCACTGTTAACAATGTGAACCAATGACAAACCTGAGTGGCCCAATGACATCTTGGCGAAACTTCATATTTATTTCAATTAAAGTCTGAAGAAATTGTTCCCATTTCAAGTTTTTTCACAGAATTTCACAATTAGAACCTCGAGCTAAAATCATTCTAGGGGTTGGGAAACTGTTCAAAAAGTATGGTCTCGTCACTGAGTGTGCTAATGTGATTTCTTTGAGGATGATAATGAACGCTGATAATAATTCTAGAGAATCTTCGCTTTCCAGATCTTCAGTTCGTTAGAAGGGAACAAAGCAATGTGTAGTTTCTGGAGTGTAAGCCTCCGGCTACAATTGCTGCCCCCAAGGGAGGCGGAGGAGCCTCGGAAGACCACCCCCCGAGCACCCCCGTTCCTAGCGAGAAGGACAAGGGCGGGAGGAAGGGCGGGGCTACCCCTCGCGGGGGAGAACCGATCCCCCACTCGGAAGAGGCGCCGTGAAGTGGAGAGGGAGGCCCGCGTGGAGGGGAGACCCCAGACCTCAGGGCTCCCGACCAGCGGCGGTTAGCCAGTTGTCTCTACGCTCCCGAGTTGTTTAGTTCGTTCCGTTGTGAAGTCAAGTGTTGGCAGATTTCTTGCCCGAGTCCCGTCCTGATAGCTTTTTCAACCGTTCGTAGAACGCCCCCCATCTCGCGATCCGCGCCGCGCTATCCGTTGTTGTGTTTTCCTGTTGCAGATCCGGCTCGTCATTGGCTCGCCCTAAGGTCTAGGGCTACCCTGGAAACCACTGAGAATCCCGGCGCGCTGTACACCGCGCCGCGCCACGTGCTGCCCGCTACCATCCCGGCTCGTAGCTCGAGCCCCTCAAGAGCCGCGCCAGTCAACCGCGCCAAACTACCACTGAGGCTAGCGCGTCCAGTCACCTCCACGCCGAGCCGCGCCACGCCGAGCCGAGCCACGCTTACACCTGCGCTAAACCAGACCACGCCAAACTCCGCGCCGAGCCAAGCCGCGCCGAGTCAAGTCACGCCGAGCCAAGCTACGCTAAGCGCCGCGCCAAGCCAAGCTACGCCAAGCGCCGCGCCAAGCCGAGCCACGCTACGCTCCGCGCCAAGCCGCGCCGAGCCGAGCCAAGCTAAGTCACGCCAAGCCGAGCCGCGCCAAGCCGCGCCACGCCAAGCCGAGCCACGCCAAACCAAGCCGCGCCAAGCCGCGCCCGCCAAGCCGAGCCACGCCAATCTACGCCCAGGAATACCACCAGTCAAAACAGGCCTGTACTCACCATCACGTAAAGGTAGTGTCTTGTCAGTAATATTAACCCTGCTGCAACTAGGTATTGTAAATCTAAACCCCTTCTGGGTGCGTCCATTTTGGAAAACGCTTGTTGTAAATTCATTCTTGCCGCCTCACGGCTTACAGCGTAAAACGCCAGTTTTCCATACCAGCCGGTTCCTATTCACGCTAATTTTCAAGTCGAAATTGTGTTGTTTGTTGAAGAACATAGAAATTAGTAGAAATATCGTTTACTTCCCAGTGCATATTCTAGTATTGAAATTTATAAAGATAAATTTGCAGAGCCATATATTTGAAGTACTCTACATTACTTGTGTATTATTCGATATTATTGTTTTTGTGCATGATATTTCTTTATGGTTAATAAACTACACGTTCGTGAATTGTTGGTGTTTCATTCCTACTACCTATTCCCTGCAGTATATCAATTGGATCAAGAGGTTTTTCCTTCTCAAGTCCCTTGCTCAGTCAATGACCCATCAGGTCCGTTAATCCAACATTTTTACTGAATTATTGGTTGCAAACTCTTCAAGTGGTATAATACTAATAGGGTCATTAGAAAGGGGGCTTACAGGAGGATGATGAAAATTCCAAGTGCCTCCCAGGGAAAAAATATTGCTTTACTAAATCAGGTGAGAAAAAACAAAAACGATTGCGCATGGGAGACTTAGTCGACCTACAGAGGAAATTAAACGAATCCTCTTCATTCGAAATTTCGTATTCCACCTTTTGTCGCTCCCGTTTTTTCTGGGTGGTGGCTCCAACGTGAAAGATAGAGACACTTGTCTCTGCAAAATGCATTCAAATTTTCAGTTGCGCCTGGATGCTCTCCACGAGCGTAAGGTGGTTGATAGTAACCAAATTTGGTCAATTGAACAGCAACGGATGGATAACTGGCATTGTGTCACGGTTAATGTCATTGGTTAATTCATTTTGGTCATTGACTCACCCAAACATGTCATCGGTTCACTTACACATTTTTAAAATTATTTTTAATTTAAAAAATAAGCATGCTGATGCGCTGCTGGTACCTTTTTTTCAATGTGTATCCATAAATGAAAGTATCATGAAAAATTTGGGGAAAAAAAACAACATTAGTAATGCTTTCAAAAAAGCACTCCACATTTACGTTTTGCTAAGAATGACCCATATAAAGATGGTGAGTATTGCTTTTGAAGAATTTTACAAGAATTTAAGAAGGTGGGGCGGAAATATTCTCACCTTTCTCAATTCGGCCGACTCGCTCGTATCGACTGGGTCCGCCGGTCGCGCTGAGAGCGAGCGACAAAATGAACACGATCACCAGAAGGGAAATCACGGAGACAATGAGACATTTCTCCAATATTGTTCTTGATTTCCAAAACGTCGTTCCCTGTTGAAATAATTCAAAAAGCAAACATTTCACAAACGAATAACTAGGTAACGTCTTAAACGATAAAGAAAATGAATAATTTTTCATAAATTTAACCTCAGGCTGAACTGGTCTACCTGTATGCTTTCCACACTCATTCAGTTCCTTTTTGCTGTATACTTTTTTGATAAGGACGTTCAGTGATGTTACAGGAATGTGAAAAGATTGAAAAAAGGCAAGAATAAACGTAGTAATCTAGATAATGAAGAAGATGTGTAGGATTTACATTTGGAAGAACGAATTGAGCGGACTACCTTATTTGCCAGTCAAATTGCAAAACCTGCGGTCAATCAGAAAGAGGTGAGAAAACCTGAGGTTAACCCGGGTTCTTTTTCAGGAAGCCAAGCTCAACATATTTCGAGAAAAAAAAAATCGGAAAATTCGGAAAAATAGTCTGGAAAAGACCCAAAAGCAGATATCTCCAATTTCAAAACCTGCACTAACAGTTTACAAAAAGTAATAATAAAATTAAAAAAATAGTAGGTAATAATTAAAAAAAAAATAAATCCGGAAAATTCCGAAAAATAGTCTGGGAAAGACCCAAAAACAGATATCTCCAATTTCAAAACCTGCACTAATCCAGAAAGAGGTGAGAAAACCTGCGGTAAACCCGGGTCCTTGTTCAGGAAGCCAAGCTCAACAGTTTACAAAAAAATAAAATAAATTCGGAAAAATAGTCTGGAAAAGACACAAAAGCAGAGATTTACAATTTCTAAACCTGCACTAAACCAGGAAGACGTGTGGAAAACCTTTAGTCAACCCGAATTCTTAAGACTGCAGGTTTTGAAGTTGAAAATCTCTCTTTTTAATGGTTTATCGACAATTTTACCGAATTTTCTGAAATTTCGTTTTGTTAAATGTTGAGTTTGTCTTCTAAATAAGAATCTTGTTCGACTACAGGTTTTTCACACATCTTTCTTTTTGCCTGCGGAATTTGAAGTTTGAGTGGCAAGTCAGGAGCCTTATGAATTGAGCAAAAAAAACATAACTTATTTAAAAACGCTGCGAATTCTTTCACTGGGGTTTATTATTCAATTGGCTTGCGTTCATGATTCGAATTTCTACTGAGCTTTGGAGTGTGCATGTTTCACAGGTGATAGAGCGATTATTGAATTTCAGGAGGCACACAAATATGATCAACTGATCAATCCAAATAGGTATTTTGGTTGAGAACAGATTTATGTGCTCTATGCATATCTCCTGTAATTCAATAATCGCTCTATCAGCTGTGAAACATGCACACTCCAAAGCTTAGTAGAAATTCAAATCATGAACGCAAGCCAATTGAATAATAAACCCCAGGGAAAGAATTTGCAGCGTTTTTTATGGTTATCACCCGTGTATAGGCTACAAAGCCTTTTAGGAGTTCACTCCAGTATCCACATTCACTACATCACTAGGTTACTGCAATCAAAACAAAAACAATAATAAACCATAATAACGCGAATGTTGGCACCATAAATCGAGCCATAGATCGGGAATGGTTTGACCTACGGACCTGGGGAGGGGCTCATTCGATTCCTCGTGGAGTTTTCTTCAAAAAGAGTACAAATTTAGGCCGCCTTGCCTTTTTTTGAGGTTTTTAGGGATTTTACAAAACTTGGACAACCCTTAAAGGGCACTTTAAATTAAGTGAGAGAGCTGGCTCAAGAATTGGGGCCTCGCCGGACCAACATGGATTTTTCCTGAAAATTTCAGATCTTTTGCTCCAGCCGTTTGGGAGAAATCGTTCGTACGGCGGCGTACGGCCGGAAAATGTTTTATGGCAGATTAGGATTCAGGATTTAGGAAGGGCACCCTTTGAAACGTAAACCATGAAATTTTATTCATTTTAAACAATGGTTTATTATTGAATAATAAACCAAAAGTTTCGTTACTAATAAGGTGGGGTGCTGGCGCTCCCCAGCTAGGGGTTTTTTTTTAGGAGAACGCAGTGAAATTAATAGGTTACTGATCTCTCCGAGAGACGAGGGCCCATCAACGATTAGAGGACAACCGAAGAGAAGGCTACAGGTGACCTGGGCCCCCTCCATCAACGTAAAATTAATCTGTTCAAAAATTGGTTGCTGTGGAGTGCCCGGAACCCCACCTTGTGGTGTGGGAGTTAAATGAACAAGTAATCATGTGGGTCAAAATTTGAAATCTTGAGAGCAATTTGCACTTTCCAAAAAATCAAATTTGGCGAAAAATTAAATTGTGAGCGGTTATAACAGCAACTACAAATTGTCGATCGAACTTGTAAAGAGGTGTTTTTCAAGAAAATTTAATGAGTTTTCCAGTGTTTTCTTCCCCCCAGTTTTTTTGAAACTGAAATGGTCCTGGAGATATGATGGTTTTACTGCAAAAATTCACGTTTCACTGAGAATAACACTAAATTTGAAATAAGGCCACTATGGTTGAGAATCGGACATGGGGTTCATATAGCTACTTTGTTGGGTTTGAAGTCTAGATACACCTCAATTCAAAAATCTCGGTCTTCTAAACACGAGCAGAATCAATACAAACTGAACTGAAGAATTGTAAACAGCCATCCTAAAAACACATTTGAATGCTTCTATAGGGGTGCTGACAAAATGAAGAGTTTTTAACGCAATTGAGGCAGTGAACTCGAGAATATTCGGGCATAGCAAACATCAGCTTCCAATAGCCAAAGTACATTCGGGCTTAGCATCAAAAAGGTTAATAGTCTACTAAATTCGAATTTCTTACAGCACAGACAACCCTCTTTGAGAAACTCATATCTCGATACGGAAGCAACGGCACCACAAATGATACTAACTGACGATTATGTTGTCATTTGACTTATTCACCACATCCCCTCTCCAAATATTGTGAGTGGTGGGAAAATCAAATTGGATTTCACCTTGCGAAGATGGGACCACAATTTTTATATCCCACTAATGAGCTGTGACCGCAACTCGGATGCAGACGAATTTTTGGAGGTCGTACCTATTTTATTAATTCATTTATTCAATACGGCCAAGCCCGATACAACATTCTAATAGCATACAATATAAACATTTTTCGTTATGCTCCAGAGAGCGAAATTCGGTATTATACCTTAATGACCCAATGTATCTTCTAGACGGTCATTTTTCAACGCGTTTTACAAAAAAACTAAACCGTTTTTAACCTCTCCAAACAATTTGTGGTCAGAATGACATCTCAAGGCACGAAAAAATATAAAAAGGAGGTTACAACAACCACAGGTTTGATGAAGGAGAGCGCTACCAAAGATGGACCCCCTAGCATTTGCGGTAAGTTCCGTTCACGATTTAGATTCGAAATTTATTTTTGCATCTTATTAGATTATTGGAAATTTATCTTAGATTGAATAGAATGAAAAATCTTTCTACGACAAGACGTCCTTGTGTTTCTTGTTAAATACATTGGGAAAAGGAGGGTTATTGGCCATGTTGAATTCGGATTCCAAAAAGACACTTTGGGAAATGGGCGGTCGTCTATCAGCACAGATGGAACCGTCCTTGTCATATACGAGTGTCATCCAGAAAGTAAGGTTACAAACTACCTGGAAGGTACAGAGAATTTCTTTTCGGGGTTGGTATTGCTGTGTGTAGGGGGTTCCTAGTAGTCACAATAAGCACCCGCCCACATCAGTCCGTTATGAAATGTCGTCACAACAGCCTACTCCGTCAACCTCTGCAGGGACCGTTCGCTCCATCTACAGCAGATGCGAAATTCGGGCGGTCATCAAATCTCGAATGTGACTGGGGACGAAACGTGGGTTTGTCACTATACCCCAGAGACAAAATGCGGTCCCCGCAACGGCGCCATACTCACTCCCCGTCAGCAAAAAAAAATTCAAGGTTCAGCCCTTGGAGCGGAAGATCGTGGCATCAGTGTTTTGGGACAGAAAAGGGGTGTTGTTGGTGGATTTCATGGTCAGGGGAACCACCATTAATGATGATGGGCTGATGCTTGTGAGACCTTTAAAAAATTGAGGAAAAATATCAAAGACAAAAGGAGGGGAATGCTGACTCGTGGTGTGTCCCTTCTTCACGACAACGCCAGACCCCACACCGCTCGCCAGACCCAGGACCTACTTGTGTCGTTTGAATGGGATGTTGTGACCCATCGACCATATTCACCGGACTTGGCGCCTTCGGACTTCCACCTTTTCACCAAATTGGAGGAGTTCTTGGGAGGAAAACTTTTTTCCAACGACGAGGAGGTGAAGGAAACTGTCGAGAAGTGGTTTTTGTAGTTGGAGCAAAGTGTGTATGACGAGGGCATAAAAAAGCTGGTGCCGAGGCTGAAGAAATGTGTTGAAGTTGGTGGCGATTATGTAGAAAAATAAGGACATATTTTGCTACATTTCCTCAAAATTTGAATAAAATATATGCATTTTTCGATTTTTACCAGCAGTTGTAACCTTACTTTCTGGATGACTCTCGTATTAGATGTTAACATAGAGGCCACTAGTTTTTCACCGCTATAGTTTCATCACTGGTTTTGATCTATTTCTACACCTGATGTGTATGTTACTAAAACTATTCGTTTATTATATTTGTTCCTCCTTATTTTTGAGATTTAAGCGTAGTATCAAGACGTCCAAACTAAACAAAACACTGACCTCCGTGTAACACCTGAATCAAGTTCCAATCCTCATTTGGCAAATGTCGCACCCCCAGAGCAATAGGGCCACAAGCCAGGGAACCTCTTTTTCGAGGAGACACAATTTCCTTGATCTAAAAAAGTTTTTAAGTCCTTATTAAGGATTTATTATTACTTCATGTTTTCTAGGATGGCAATAAACCTAATCTGAAAGGAGGTGCTGAAAGATGAACAGTAGAGGAACACATTGAAAACAAAACCTCAAAAACGACGCACACCGAGATGTGGCCCTATTGCACATTGTGTGGACCCACCGTAACTGATTGAATGATATCGTTTTTTTCCTTATCAAGATAAGAGTCAAATATCGACATGTGGAATTTATATCGGTGGGAGCTCACCGTGTGGTAGCGAATGTGCGTTGCGGTGGAAGAGACACCTTCGGTCAGTTGAACGGAACCAATGCTGCTGATGTCTTCTTCAAAATCTGCCTTCTTGTACCGCGTCATCTGAAAGAATCAAAACGAAAGCTTTAGTTATTCACCAATTTATATACCTTTATTATAGTTACATTATTATACATCAGCATAATATATATGTCGGGGAACCACCTCCATAGCCGGTCATAATGGCCCCGGCGTCCACCCCAGACCCAGTTTACCATATCAGTTCAGTTAAAGTGTCAGTGTTCATTAATTATGTATTCCGGAGACCTGGAAGAGGGAGAAATTGGGAGCATTGGAGAATATTCATTCAATAGTTATCTTGGGGCTTCTTCATCAGAAGTGGGATCCAGATCTCACAGACGCCTACAGGATCATGACCATTTTAGACGCCCGCACCCCGACATCAATCCAGAAAATTCAGGTGAGCAAAATCAGCTTAAAGATTTCCTCGAGCTTTTGGTGAACAGATTGAATGTGCCGCCACAATCATCGAAATTATTTCTACCAGAATTCAATCCTGAAACACCCGGAAGCGATCCGAATTCGTGGTGCTCAGCTTCCGAATTGATTTTAAAAGAAAAAAACGTATCTGGAGCTGACTTAATTCTAACGCTCACAAAGTCTCTCAAAGGAGACGCATCAGTCTGGCTTTCGCAAGCATTATATCACGGTATTACTTGGGATGAGTTTAAAATTTTATTTCTTGGAAGATTTCGGACATTTGAGACGCCAGCTACCATTCTTCTGGCGATTCAAGAGAGCCGACCGAATGAAGGAGAAAGTCATGTAGCCTATGCGACTCGACTTCATGCTACACTGTCCGGCAAAATTAAAAATATTACTCCCGAACGCTTTGTGGTTTCCACTGTTCTTGCCCATATGAGCCAATTTGAATCACGCATCAGAAGGTTAGCTACCACGCATGATTTCCACTCGCGAGAACAACTTGTGAAAGAATTAAACGGGATTCCTCTCTCAAAGAAGCGACCTCATGAACCTGATTCCTCAAATTATAAGAAACCAAAATTTTCTTCATCAAACATTCCTCGCTGTAATTACTGCCATAAAACTAACCACACTGCCTCATCGTGCTATGCTAGAAAACAATTCACTGAGTCACGACCTGGTTCAAGTAATTCGTTCTCTGCCCGACCACCTTCACTACCTGCAAAAAGCTCCGGTTCTTGTTACATCTGCTCGTCTAAGGGTCATTGGGCCGACAAATCCCCGAATCGTTCAAGATCTAGTCAAGGAAGAAAATTCAGAGGACCTATAGCGGCGACGAAACTCCAGGAAAAGAAGGTCAACATCTGCGCTGCTATCTTGGGGCTTCTTCATATATTTTGGACACTAATAAGTTTTCCAATTCACGAAAAGCAAAGGTTCTTTCTTTTTTAATGTAAGAGCCGGGTTGGTTCCTTTTTTTCCAAAATGAACCTTTGCGATCGACCAAGAAAAAACAGCCCTTGCACGGGTTAAACGCGAGAATGTTTTTTGGCGAAGATCGAGTTGGCACCAGTTCAAATTTAGTTTTAGATGCGGGAAAAGATGAATGGAATTGACACTATTGAGCATGAAAACAGGCTCTGGTGTATCTGGTGTAAGATATTCCATGTTCCCGATGCAACAATCAATTAAACTGCTAAACGCGGAAGAAATGAAAAACGAAAAAATTGCTTTCCGCTTGAAGATTGGATTTGGAACCCCAGTGAAAGAATTTGCAGCGTTTTTTTATTGAACCTCAATACCCCCCCACAATAAAAACATCTATAATTTATCAAGTCCTTTGGCACTCGTATTGCGTTGAAACTTCCCCAAATCCAAATTTAAACGATGTAGCCAAAGGTAGACAGATGTAGAGGGGGCACACAAATATCATCAACTGATCAATCCAAATAGGTGTTTTGGATGAGAACCGATTTACGTGGTCTATGCATATCTCCTGAAATTCAATAATCGCTCTATCACCTGTAAAACACGCACACTCCGAAGCTTAGTAAGATTCAAATCATGAACGCAAGCCAATTGAATAATAAACCCCAGTGAATGAATACTTATTTACCCCAGTAATAATATTGAATAATAAACCCCAGTAATAATGTTGAATAATATTTACCTATATATTATCAGAATGCTTCAACCCGTGTATCGGCTACTAACTACACTACAAGTATTCACATCGGCTATCACTCCAGTATCCACATTCACTACAACTCGACGCTATCGGCCGGACATCACTAGGTTACAAACAAACAATAATAAACGAAAAAACGCAAATGTTGGCACCATAAATCGGGCCATACATCGGGAATGGTTTGACCTACGGACGTGGAGAAGGGCTCATTCGATTCCTAATGGTATGTTCTTCAAATAGGAAAATATTTAGGGCGATTCGACTAGTTTTGAGGTTTTCAGAGATTTTACAAAAATTTTTACAGCCCTTAAAGGGCACTTTAAATTGAGTGAGGGAGCTAGCTCAAGAATTGGGGCGTCGTCGGACAAAGATGGATTATTCCTGAAAATTTCAGATTTTTTGCTCCAGCCGTTTCGGAGATATCGTGCGTACGGCGTACGGCGGACGGACGGAAATGTTTTTATTGCAGATTCGGATTCTACACCCTTTGAAACGTAAACCATGAAATTTTCAGGGGGGGTTAGAATTTTTTTTTTCCAGAGCGATTACAATGGTTTATTATTGAATAATAAACCAAAATCGGTAACTCGGAGGTCATTATTTTTGTAGACCAGTGTACTGCAACACAGATTCTTGTTCCAATTATATTCTGTGAAGCTTCGTTCTAAATTTCAACATCTTCAAGCTGAATTGCAAGTACAACCAAATTAATTGGAATGGTTTCTTCGATTATGATTCTTACTTAGTAAACCCGGAAAGCTTGAATTGCAGTATGTAAGTACATTGGGAACGAAATTAACTGCAAAGCTCACTCTACCTGATTTTGTATTTATCCGAATGTTGAATATGGGAAAATTCAATTACTTATGCGTAGAAGGCACGTGAAGAACTAAGAAAGGGGATATCCTTTCCGACGTTCCGTTAGTCAGAACGCCATTCACATTTGTGAGTAATAGCACAGTAAATTACGAAATGCAAAGCATGAATTGCCATGCGAAAATAATTTGCGCTTTTGCGAGGCAATTTGTTACAGTTACAGGATGGCTTGAGGGTGTTTGCAAACAAGATGGGAAGGAAGGGACGGGACGGTCGTAAAGGGGTTTTTGATTAAGTGACGAGTGATAAAGAGGCCCTGGGGCTTCCATTACCATAATCTCCACGGCTCCGTCTCTGTCTGGCTGAGCGCGGAATAACCTGACAAAATCCGGCTTCTGAATGAATTACTGGTGTACTTCGCGAAACAACTTCAAAAAGTTATTAAATCTGTTTGATTAGTTCCTGTAGTGCTCGTATAATAGTAGTTAACGAGATAATTTCGTATTTTAATTTGATTGGTCAAGGAACGCTGGGATGTACTGAATTCCATGGAAAAAACAGCGAGATCACCTTGGAGTGGGTACCATACAGGAGAGAGTGGTAACGAATAAGTAGATCTGATTGCACGAGGAGGGGGGGGGCGGAGGTGCATATTCATTGGAACCAGTCTTGTTTTGTTATGCTTTATCGACTCTGGATAAGCTAAAACTCCCGCTGGCTCAGGGGTATATGGGTAGGTACACTCTCTATTTCTTCAAAACTCACTAGGTACTAATGTATGAAATAAGTCCTGTCCGGAGAAATCAAATTCAGGGCGCCACTCCTCTTATTATCCACTCCATGCTCCACAGAACCCTAACCTAATGATACTAATCCTAAATGAAATTATCTTAACTTAATACTACGCGGTAGTTGGAGAGAAAAAGGCTGATGGAAGTCCAGACAGAAGAACAGATTGATAAGGAGGAGGTTCACCAAGAAGAAAGAAAGGTGAGAAAAAGAAAGGCCAAAAGTAAGACCCCAGATCTGGGGTGTTTGAAAATTTATGGTAGTTCCCAATTACTAGAGATTCCTCTTTCATTGTCCAAAATTCCATTCGAAACAATGACTTTGTAGAGATGGTAGGAACCAACTAGATGTAAAATGGCGACTTATTGTAGCACAATATAAATCGGATATTCTATCCAGTTCGACTTCGAAGAACTTGCCACACAAACTGCACAGTGCAACAAACAAATCCTGAGAATACTGTTGTAACAATGTTCAAATTCACTGATCCTGCCTTTGCAGTAAAATACGGACGAAACGTCTTAATTACAGAGAATCCTGCTAAGTAGAGCTACAAAGAAGTAATTGTCAGGACTTAGGAGAGGTACTGAGGAGCCGGTAACTTCCTATCGAATCGAGAAAAAAGCATAAGGGAAGAGGGGGTTCACTGAAAGGTATAAACAACGCCCGAGCGGCTGGGCGCCTTGACCGGTAAGACGATGGGTAGTGATGGCAACACTTATCAAAAAATCGATGTATCGAAAGAATAAAATCGATTTCAAATAAAAATCGAAACCAAAAAATCGATTTTTTTAAAAAATCGATTTTTTTAAATCTATGAGATATACCAGTATAACACGGTATAAAACAATATATGGGGCCTGTAACTTAAAAGTTCAAGTTTACAAATACGGACTAATCCGGTAAAATTGTAATTTACAATCTACATCTACAATTTTACAATTCTGCAAGGGTACTAGTACTGGTACTGAGTACAGTAGAGTTACAATTTTGTAACTAGTGTTGACTGACATGGTTAATCAGCTGAT
>JAVIWC010009595.1:0-14622 GCA_031894815.1 Creontiades dilutus
GAAATTTGCATACGTTGAACCTATAAAAAGTAAAAGGGGCAAAGATGTTGCCATGGCATTACACTCCTTATTGGATAGGGCTCAAGTAAAACCAGAAAAACTACATAGCGATCAGGGGAGTGAATTCTATAATAAAGATGTTAGGGAAGTGTTGAGGAAATTTAATATCTATCATTACAACACATGGTCAAGCACAAAAGCGGCCTGCATTGAAAGGTTTATTCGCACGTTTAAACAATTGCTTTATAAGACCTTTTACATTAGAGGTAGCAATCATTATCTCGACATCTTACCGCAGCTTGTTCATCATTACAATTATGAAATGAAGCATCGAACTATAAAAACCTACCCCGCCAATATTTCGAAAAAAGATGAAGTTACGCTTTTAAGTACAATTTACAATTACAAAACGAGATGTGAGTTTTTAAAGTCAGATTTGAAAGTGAATGATGTGGTTCGAATCAGTAAACAACGAACACAGTTTTACAAAGGTTACAATTTAAATTGGTCAACTGAACTTTTTACCATCGATAGAATAAATAATACTTGCCCACTAACGTACAGCCTAGTGGATGAAAATAAGCAGCCGATTTTGGGAGCATTTTATAGATTTGAGTTATTGAAGACTAAGCATCCAAGTGTTTATCTAGTAGAAAAAGTGTTGAGAAAGGGTCCAAAGGGTGTTTTAGTGAAATGGCTTGGAATGGATTCCCAGAGTTGGATTTCAGAGAATAATATGGTTTCATGAGAAAAAAAAACATTATTTTTGAAGGAGAGCAAGCTCAATTTCATATGAGTGATTGGGTGGGGAGGAATTATATAAAACACAGATTTTCATTTTCACCCAACAGTTCTCAGTCAGTTTTGAGCAACACATCTGTGGAAGGCGAGTTCACACCATCATGTACAGGATTGGAGTAATTGACTTTCAGGCGCATCAAGGGCTAAAACATCCGTTTATCGTAAAAGAGCTGTCGTTTTCCGAATTTCATCACAACAGAATTTGAATCAGTAACTCATCTTACTTTCAAACCCCCAAGTATTGATATAGACACACCTTCAAATGTTGAATATGTAGCTGCAATGGTGCACGGAATTCCATACAATCATCAGGGAGAATTTGAATATACAGAGCTCGCGCCTACACTTATTAACATCACCAGGTCCATTCATTTTCTCTATTGCAAGGGCTTAGAGAAAAGTAGATTTCTAGAATCCATCATTCATAGACCCGTATACGATTTGGGAGATTTTGGTTGCCCACCACTCAAAAAGCTTACCTCCAGAAATGATGATCAAGGTTTTCCAGAGCAACCCTGTCAAATTCATGAAGATGGACATTCTAACGGAAACAATTGTTCGAAGAGACATTGTGAACAACTGATTAAGTGGATCAAGAAGAACTTTGAACTCATAAATTTATTTAACCCACTGATTCGCTTAAGAACTTTTCAACTGTGTCAAAAATCTTGGAAGAATTATGAGAATCCAATACAAATTGCAAATGCTGGATTCGTTTATGTTAAAGCGTCAAAAGATTGTGTGCGATGTGTATTTTGTAACGAAATTGTACCATCATTTTCATATAATATGCATTCATGTAATAAAGTATATTAACTCGCATATATTTTTGTTTTATTTTAATTGTTTGTATTTGTTTTAAGGTTGCTGGTTAGGCTTTAATTATAGAAAGCCGTCACCACCAGGCAGCAAATGGGGGGAGTTAAACTTTTTCGACAAAAGGAAAACTCCGCTCACTACATCCTCGCTCTCACCCCCAATAGACGCTTCCTCGGATGAGGAGGGGGATGATATGGTTAATAGCCAGAAGGCGTTTTTTAAGAAACCCCGTTATTTCTAATAACATAGAAGAAAACAGGGTTAAGCAGGTGATGGGCTTAGTTTGTAATAGCTGTAGGAAGATTATTGTTAATTCGGGTTTATGTGGTAGTATAAATAGGGGTTCTTGTATAGGTAATATCACTAGTAATATAGAAACCGACAGTTTTAAACAGCTCATGGAAAGGCAGCTAAAACGTTCAATATCACCATCCCCAGCAAATGAACATGTAACTGTGAGGGCAAGAAAAATTCAAAGAATGGATGCAGCATCAGCGGATGGCTTAATCATTTTAAAGCAATCTAATGTAGCAGTAGATATTTATTTGGGCAATCCAAAAGTGCTCAATATACCAGAAGCATTTTTAACATGGCTAACAGATGATATTATTAATATTATTGGTGATTACATTGTTAAATGGTCATGTCTTAAAATAAGTATACTTCTCGAATGTACTTTTAATAAAATAAAAACGGACCACTCAGAGGAGATATTAGATACCAATTTCAAAACAAAGACCGAAACAATTTTGCAATTAACGGATTTAGAGGACTATTTGATACAAAGTTTTGAAAAAATCATCTTTGAAATGGAGTGTTTTGAGGGGCGTGGCTCTGGTTGGACTCTGAAATCTGTTGATGGTCTGTTAATTCGTATCACAAAGTACTCACCTATTTCAGGAAAAAAATATATACCACTACCTAAAGCGCTTAGTAAAAAACGGGCTTGCATCGTTAACATTAAAAATGATGATAACTTTTGCTTCAAGTACTGCGTTCTATCACAACAGCTAATAAATAATTCGAATCAGAAAATGCGATTAAACTATCTTTCCAAGCCTTCAACGTACTTTAATTTGACTCATAATTTTAATTTTGGTTCAATGTCGTTTCCTCCAAACATGAAAGATATCAGAAAATTTGAGCTATACAATGATATTAGCATTAATATTTATGCTCTCGATGAAAAAGATAATATTTACCCCCTGAACATTTCAAATTGGGTAAATATTAAAAAACAACATTTAGATTTGCTTCTTTTACAAAAACATGACGAATCCCATTATTGTCTCATCAAAGATCTAAAACGGTTGGTAATGAAACAATTACCAAATAATCATAAAGGTCAAATAATGTGCAAACGCTGTTTTAAATGCTACCCGACACACTATACCTCTAAAAAAGGAAAATCTGCCTATGAAAGGTTAGATGACCATTTTCAGTTTTGCAACAAATTTCAACCATGTCGTTATGAATTCCCCGAAGAGACTCACGTCCAATTCGAAAACTTTCAGTTCATGACTAAAGTACCATTTGTCATATATGCGGATATGGAATGTTGTCTTTCCCCCATAGACCGTCAATCTCAAAAAAATGGTTATGAGAGCAAGTTTATTAAAACTAAGTTGGAATACGAGGCTGAGCATGTGCCGACATGTATCGGCTTTCATCTTAAATCATATTATCCCCAACACCTGAATGATCAAACCTTCATTTTTAAGGGGAAAAAATGTATTGACAAATTTTTGCTGAAACTTGAAGAGGTGGCCCAAACTGTTGAGAAAATTTTGAATATAAATGTTCCTCATAAAAAATTGACAGATGAGGAAAATGAGGTCCATTTAAATAAAACGACCTGTGACCTATGTAAGTTACCATTTAAAGGGGATAGAATAAAAGTCTTAGATCACGATCATCTTTCAGGTTCTGTCCGTTTTACAGCTTGCTCACAATGCAATATAAATAAACTGAGAAAACCGACATTTATACCAATATTTTTTCATAATCTCTCAGGCTATGACAGTCACTTTATTGTTAGACGATTAAATTTAGATGATGGGCCGATAACTGTAATACCTCAAACTACTGAAAAGTATATCAGCTTCTCAAAAAAATTTAAAAGTTCAAATATTTGGTTAAGATTTTTGGATACGTTTCGGTTTCTTCCTACATCCTTAGACAGCCTCGTTAAAAATACGAAAGAATTTCCAGAAATGGAAGCAAACTTCCCCGATTCGGCCCAAAGAGCTCTCCTTCTCAGAAAAGGTGTTTACCCGTACAACTACATAACAGGTAGATTGAAACTGAAAGATACTTCATTACCTAGCAAAGATGATTTTTTCAATAGGCTTACAAACGAACATATATCAAACTCAGACTATGAACATGCTCAAAATGTCTGGTCCGTTTTTCGTATAAATAACTTGTTGGAATATACTCTTCTATATCTTAAATCAGACATCATTTTGCTATGTGAGGTTTTCGAGTTGTTTAGGGTGTTAAGTTTAAACCAATATGGCTTAGATCCTGCATGGGCTTATACAGCACCTGGTTTTGCCTGGCAAGTAATGTTGAAAATCACTGATATTCGATTATCTATCCTAAAGGATATTGATTTGGTCCAGTTTATTGAGAGTGGAATACGTGGGGGAATAACGCAGAGCATCAAGCGTCATGTAAAATCGAACAATCCTCAGTTGCCTGAATCTTATGACTCAGACCGAAAACATTCATGGATATTTTATGGTGACATAAATAATCTATATGGTTACGCCATGTGTAAACACTTGCCATATGATGAATTCAGGTGGCTATCCAGTGAAGAGATAAGCCAATTGGATGTTTTAGCGCTTGAACATGATGCTGATTATGGTTTTATCCTAGACGTTAAAATTTCATACCCAAAGCATTTACATGACTTACATAATGAAATGCCCTTCTTGCCTGAAAAGAAGAAGCCTCCGGGCGCTAAATTTGAAAAGCTTGTGCTGGATTTAACTGATAAAGAGCACTATGTTTGCCATTATGTTATCTTGAAACAGGCACTGAAAGCCGGTTTAATACTTGAAAAAATTCACCGTGCCGTGACATTTAAACAAAGTAATTGGCTTTCAAAGTATATAAATTTCAACACTGAGCTCAGAAAGCGAGCTAAATCTGATTTTGAGAAAGATTTTTACAAGCTCCTGAATAATGCAGTTTTTGGCAAAACCATGGAATCTGTGCGAAATCGATTAGATTTACGGATGGTCACTACGGAAAAGCAATTATTAAAACTCGTGCAAAAGACAAATTTCAAGGATCGATATTATTATTATGATAATTCGATAGGTGTTGTGATGGAGCGTGAAAAAATTGTATTCAACAAACCAATATATGTAGGTTTTACTGTACTTGAACTGTCAAAATCCCTAGTATATGATGTACATTATAAAAACATGTTACCTAAATATGGTTCGGAGTGTATAAATCTTTGCTATCAGGATACAGATTCATTTATTTATGAGATTTATACCGAAGACTTGTATGAAGATTTTAAGAGCATGTCCGACCTTTTAGATCTATCAGATTATCCAAAAACTCACAAATGTTTTTCCGATAAAAATAAAAAAGCTCTAGGTTTTCTTAAAGATGAGACGGCTGGAATACCGATTAAAGAATTTGTAGCTCTACGACCCAAAATGTATTCGCTACTCTATGGAGATATTTGCAAGAAAAAAGTCAAAGGTGTTAAAAAATCGGTTATAAAAAATCATCTAACGTTTAACAATTTTTTAGACGTTTTATATAATAGGAAAATTCTGAGTACTTCCATGTACTCTCATATTCAATCAAAAAAACATAGAGTTTTCACACTATCTTCAAAGAAAACTGCGCTTTCATATGATGATGATAAGCGATTCATATGCAAAAACAATATTGACACAATGGCTTGGGGTCATTGGCGATTGAGAGAGGGGGAGGGGGTGGAGGATGGTCTTTGATGGTTCTCTGATGAAATGTATTTGAAAAGGCACTCTCCGTTCAACTTTTGTACTGTTCAGTTCAAAACGAGTAGAATCATGTCTAGTGCCGACATTTACCATTTTGTAACAAGCTATCCTTTGACAAAGTCAAGATCTAAAATGTTAGAAGTTTGTCTTCATCCACAAAATCGGGAAGTAGTGATCATTTTCCGCACAAAAAAGCACTTGTCATTATCATTAACTACCACCTGTTTTGAGGCATTTCAAAAGTTCTTATCAACTGTGTTTGAGCATCCATTTACAACGCCATGTGTGGAAACATTATCATCTGATGTATATGCAGAATTACATAAGAAGAATCATATAAAATACGTTACTGTTATAAGTCGAGCAAAAAATCAGCGAGCTATTTTACGGCTGAACGATCTTCATTCTATTCAGTCTTCAATGAATGAAATCTTGGACAACATCGCCATTTTGGAGAGAAACAAGTTTCAACTTCTTCCAGGACCAGATTATGCACTACCAATAACAACAACAACAACCTTCAACGTGATGCTGCAAGATCTTTTCACCTGCATTACATAACTGAGGCATGAAAAAAAAAAAGATAAGGATGCTTGATCAATAGATTTTATTTTGATTTTAATATAACGAAATTATAAGAAAATAGAATACAACAATAAGCAGAAAATATAAATAAATGAGGATAAATGAGACATTCTTGAGATACATAGATAATACGTAAGTAAATTATTAATCTTCTTGGAACGAAGCTTCTTCCTCATCTCGCATTTTAGAGTTCAAAGTACTCAATTGATTTGTAAATCTAATAATGTTCGTGCAGTCACATGACATACTGTCCTCAAATAATATGCTTCTCATATGATTCCAAAAGCAGGTGGTTAAATGTTGATGGTATTCACCATCAGATCCTTCAATTGACACAACGTCAGAATCAAAGTGAAGTGCATATAAACCTTCAATCCTTTGTAGAATTTCGTCACATTTAATCGCATCCTTATAAAAGTCGATACGCTTCCGTCGTTCCATCAACAGTGGGTATTCTGGAAGAGATTCGAGGGAACAATTATCCAAACTTACAGCCATTCTACTGTAGCAACGAACTGCTTCTATATCCGATTTTAAGGCAGCTAGTAGTCCCGTGAAGGCAAATCGAATATATTCAGATTTTCTTTGAGAATCGCAATCGTCATAATATCTCTCTGCTGTAGACAATCGTGAAGTATCGTCATCCAAAATCACATCAAACAGTTCATTCATGTAAACAAACTTTTTGAACTTCTTTATAGAACTTCGCCAGGCCGCTACCTCACGATACAGCGCACAGTTTTTAAACGTTTTAAAATCCACTAAACTCATTATTAGTTGGGATAGTTGAATAACGATTAATCCCCAACTTCCCAGCATGATTATATATTAACAACCCCCCCCCCCCTCTCGACCTCTTCCCCACCCCACATCACCTACACCACCTCCACCGCCATACCTACCTACTTCACGAGTTTTTCTTGGCTGCAAAAAAAAAAAAAAAAAAAAAAAACCGGCTCCAGGATTCAAGCATCACATATAGTATCCTGCCGCTAATGTATAGTGTCCATGCTCTTATAATATCCAGGCGCTAACCCCCCTCAACGTTGAAGTCCTATATATAGTGTCCATGTTCTTAGCCCCCTCGTGCGTTGAGAAGCCTATATATAATATCCAGGCGCTAACCCCCCTCAACGTTGAAGTCCTATATATAGTATCCATGCCCCTAGCCCAGTGGAGAGCTGCAACGAAGATTCCCGCTTCGATTCTCGCCAAGGCCGATTGTCGCTAGTGGTATCTCTGATCCGTATCCAAGAGTAACGTACATTTTGCTTTCACGTCACTATAGAAAACGAGCAGCCTTCTTGATGTTTTACAAGACCACTCGGTTCACTCGTTCTTTCGTTTTTTTTTTAATAAAAAATGCCGGGGGTGGAAGACTATTTTGAATATGATGTTAACGGATTGATTTCAACTGAGGAGCTGCCGTTGATTTTTCGAACGTATTTGGAGCGGGAGAGTGTAAGGGTAAGTTGTAATGTCAACCGAACAGGCTTAATCGTTGAGGTGCTTCCCTTACACTTTCCCGCTCCAAATACGTTCAAAAAATCAACAGCAACTCCTCAGTTGAAATCAATCCGTTAACATAATGTTCAAAAAAGTCTTCCACCCCGGCATTTTTTATTTTAAAAAAAACGAAAGAACGAGTGATCTTGTAAAGGGTTGACGGCATGAGCGGCCCCGCAGGCAAGTTGGGGTACATGAGTGGCCCCACTCAGTGCGAGAGGAATCACGGAAAAAAAAATCCTCGCGTTTAGCCCAACCTGGACAAAAAATCCCTGTGTGAAAAATGACAGAAATATCCTATCGTCTAGTTTGCTGGTCTGGATGCTCGGTACGCTCGCATCTCAAAAACTGAAAAATATCCTGCATCAATCCTTTTAGTAAAGTATAGATCAGTTGGAAAAATAGATGCGTTACGTATTCTGTGATTCAGCCCTAGTTTTCCGAAGTTGGGGATTTTTTGTCTAGCGAGTTTTCGTCCGGGCTTTCTTGTCAGATTACCGTGCGGGAGCACTTGTACGAGCGGCCCCACGGAAATATGGGAAATGAAACCAACAGCACAAACTCGAAACTTTTTTCATGCGTATAATTTATTACTCTAAAATGAACACTGTCAAAACATGTAAATAGACAATCACAGTCACATGACTCTCGACCCAAGAGGTCCGCAGTTATTCGATCTGGGCTGGTACTTATTTGAAACGATTCGGACATACTTGGCTAGGGTAACCGTTTACCAACATCATATCTCGATTTTCACGCGAACTTTTCGTTAACAAGGCTACTTCGGGTTCCATCTTCGCTCGGATTTCTTCCAGTCACTGGGTTCAACTGGCCTGCGGGCCTTTGCTCGAGCGGAGCCGCTCGTACCATTTCTAATTTGTGCCCTTAGACCAGGCGGGGCCGCTCGTACAAGTAACCTGGGCTCTATGGGAGATTTTCCCTGGACGACATGAGCGAGGATGACGTACTATTTTCGTTCCGATTTAATAGAGAACATGTACATTTATTCCAGAAAAACAGCGGATGTACCGGCGGGTAGATGCGAAGCGGTTTACAACGAGGTTACCCCGATGGCGGGTTACTTTAGCGATAAGGACGAAAGATACGTTCGTTCGTATCGCATCGGTGGTATCGTAACTTTCGTAAAGATACCACCGTGGTATTGCAATACGACCATTCGTATTGGTGGCGCATGCGCTGTCGCTCGTTCGTATCGCGTTACGGATTCGTATCGGTGTTGACGGATCTCCTAGGAACTCTCTATTCCCCCCGTGCGTTAAACCGGCTATGTCACTATCCCCCCTGTACGTTAAAACGCCTATGTCGCTATCCCCCCTGTACGTTAAAACTCCTATGTCACTATCCCCCCTTTTATATCTACTCACTCTAGATAAAAAATTAGTAAAATCTCTCTATTAAAATCTCTGTTGAAATCTTTCTATTATAATAGGTAAAAATAATTATTATTTTGATTTTAAGATCTTTACGTTTTTTTATTTCTTTCTTTTACTTTACAAATGCTAATTACTTTTTAATTAGCTAATTAATACTTATTTAAATTTACTTTACAAATGCTATTTTCAAAATAAATAAATTATGTAATACCATTATTATAACTTACATAAACTTGTTGAAATGTCTTGTAAACTTGTTTCTAATGACTTCAATAATAATAAAAGAATGTAATTGAAGGGTCCAGGGGAAGAACGCTCATAGTCACATAACCCAAAATTGTGGGAAAACGGAATTTAAAGTTCAAGTTGGTGTGGGAAGGGAAATGTTCAATGAATAAATATTTTAAAAAATGTCTATCTGTTTAAAAACGTTTATTAAACCAATGTATCTGAAAAAATATTAAAAAATTAAATCAGAAATTATTTAAAAAAATTATTTTCTAAATCACATAAGGACTCTGATCCTTACTCCCCGGATTGGCTTGTGGGGGAGCCAAATTCTTCTTTTTCCCTTTTTTTTGGACGGTCACTTTTACGCCATTGTACGCACCTGTTTACACCAATTTGTAAAATATAAAGTCTGGTTGGTCTTGGGTTATTTTTAGCATTCTTATTGGTCGTGTTGGGAAGGGGCATTTTTTGGTAGGATAATTTGACGAAAGATCTGAAAACACACCTGTTCACCACAGTTTATAACCTCAAAAGGTGATGGTTTTACCCGGCTGCTCCTCAAAACATCGCGCCAGTCATCAGGAACTTCAGTACGAGCCTGCTGATTCACATTACTCATGTCCATGTCACATTCGAGGTATGAATGCCCTCTTATAGGGAAAACAACCTTTACTTTCTCAAATCGTCGAGTTTTGGTGACCAAATAGTGCAGATACCTAAAAACTGTAAAATTTTTATTTTGGCCGGCACATGAATCGCAATATATTACCAACTCTTGCACATCTGCAGACAAAAAGGTATTGAAAAAGTGGTTGAGCATAGAGCAAACCTCGTCTGCTCCTTTTTTGGCGACAGACTCATCCTATGTATAAAAAAACGACCTTCCATCACTGAGAACGTGAATGTCAAAACTAATAAAACTTAATTGACGTCTATAATAGACGTCATTAGTGCTAATATTAGGTGTCGGTAGGTTTTTCTGGAAGTCCATGCATATTGCTTCAAAAGAGGTAGATTTCCTCGCCGCTTTTCGAGATCGTGTCTTCAATGAATAAAACCTGTTTCCCCTCGCAACATGCAAACGATGTTCTGTTTCCTTTTTTTTTTTAAATCAATGCTAACCTTTTTTACGTCAGTGAGATCATTGGAGTTACCGATTTTCATTTTGAGAATGTTCATTTCTGCTGACAATGAATCGCATGTACTACAGGTGTCCTTCCGAGGGTAACCAAACCCTATGTTAAAATCATTTTCAAAAATTGTTCGAAATGATTCGTACGATATCATGTGGTCTGGATTTTTTTCCGAGTACATTTTGTGCAATTTTGAAATATTCAGATCTTCAGGCAAATAGATTTTCTTACTGTCTTTCAACGTGTAATGAGACCTACGCCCTTTTAAACTTCTTATGAAATCAGTTACTCCTGTTTTGTGTCATCTGATAGTTTGTGACGTCGAGTACTATGTTTTCCCCTAGAATCAACAGGTAAGGAACCTGTGGATGCCAAACACTCGCGGATAGTTTGAACCCGCCGAGATGAAATACCATGTAAAGACATAAAAGCTTTTATACATACTTGGACATCAGTAGCAATACTATCGGAGACACCACCCATCATACCTAGTGGCCATGCAAACGACCAGAAGTCGGACTCCCCCACCACAGCAGAAGGGTCTTGCACCCCCGAGACGTTAATGCCTTTTTCCCGAAGGGCTCAGTCAGTCAGAGTCAACGAGTAACGCTCAACGCATATACCTACCTACTTGTCAAAGAAAAGATTTTAATAGAAGGCAAAGTCACACAGTGGGAGCTAGGCGTCCTTTCCTTGTTATTTAAATTCATTTTATTATCATTGTTATACCGTGATCATTCCGTTTCAAAGTTTCTCATTATAACCAGTTAAACGAAAAGTGTTATGCATCGATTTACGCCCACACCATCCTGCTCAGATTACCCAGAAGAAGGTGAAATACCCTCTGGGTATATCTCCCCGACATCAGAAGTGGGATGCCTACATCTCACATCAGAAAACATCAAACGGACGAGAAGAAATCGGCATCATCGACCTGAAGGTGAGGATTTTCACATTTCTAATAGTTATGAAGGACAGCCCAGAAATACGTTTAGAGGCGTAGAAAACGCATTCGAAGACCGTCGGCATTCACCCTTCTATACTACCCGAGATAAGAATGTTTCCGATCTACCTGACACCCAACGTACACGTGAACTTCTGGAAGGGATTATGGACTCGCAGAACCTTTCATTACAGTCTTTTCTAAAAGAGTTGGTCTCAAAACTACCCTCTACCTGCCCTCAACCTTCACCTATATTTTCACTTCCTGAGTTTGACCCTCGTCTTGAAGGAACCGACCCAAAAGCTTGGCTCTCCACAGCTGACTTGTGCATCCGTGACAACCCTTGTACAGGTAGTAAACTTATTTTGATATTGAGTAAATCACTCAAAGGGACCGCAGCTAGATGGCTTTCTCGGATATCTTTTCCTGATATTACCTGGGAAGATTTCAAGATTCTTTTCACCTCGGAGTTTGACATTCTTGACACTCCTGCATCAATTATCGCTTCGCAACTCAACTCACATCCTCCCGAAAATGACAATTTCGTAGCATATGCCACTCAAATGTTGGGAACCTTAAATGCAAGTCTTAGCGGTTTGACTACAGAAGAAATTTCTATTTCATTAGTACTTGCTCATCTTTCAAGATTTGATAAGAGGATAAGACGTATTGCTTACACCACAGAAATCACAAAACGAGAAACACTCCTAAAGGAACTGAAAGCACTGTCCTACGGAAAGCGTTCATACTCAAATTCTCATGACTTTAAAGATCCAAAAAGATTCAAATACAGCGATAAAAATGGTCATCAATCATCATCAAACTTATTTTGCCTCCATTGCAAGAAATCAAACCATAAAACTTCCGATTGCCGATTCAAGAACAATTCATTATTTTCTACCTCAAGACCAAGGATCACCTCCCATTCAAAGTCATTAGATCGCCCTATTCAATCGCCACCTCGAAGAGAAATACGAAACAAATCATCTCTTGCCTGCTTCATCTGTAATTCTACCGATCATCTCGCTAATAGATGTCCTCAAGGAGCCTCAACATCAAGCTCAACCCATTCCAGAGATTTCAAGCAGATGGGAAGCAAATCAACATCCAAAGAGAAGAAAGTGGGACTGTGTGCAGTCAATCCCTCAGGACAACTTATCCATAAAGGTCAGAATTTTCAATTCCATTTTGATTCAGGTTCAGAATGTTCTTTATTGAGAAACAGTATCACTTCGAAATTTTCTGGTCCTATTTTCGAGACTCCTATCATATTGAGCGGTATTGGAATGAACAAAATTACATGCAATTCTCAAATAGTTTCAGAAGTAATCATAAATGATATCCATTTAACAATTTGTTTCCATATAGTGTCTGATGAACATATTTCATCTGATGTGATTATTGGAAGAGAAATTCTTTCTCAAGGAGTAAAAGTAATTTTATCTTCCTCCAACTGTATTTGCATTCCTGACGATTTACCTGAAATTGGATCTTCGGTCGATAAAAATAAAATTCATAATATCAATAATAATGATAACAAGAATAATTTGATTTCGAATTTTGACGATAAAGAACATACTATACCTATCAATGATGATATGATTGATTTAGAAAATGTTGATGATTGTGAAATTCCTGATGTGCCATGTGAAACACCTACAATTGACCTAGTCGTTGAATCACTCTCTCATTTCTTTGATGACACTTCCACCGAACACAATACAACTCCTTATAACTTTGACAATATTACCACAAATCTTGGAGACGATCGTAAACCTCAACTTATAGCTATCCTAAATAAATACCAGAATTTCATAACTGATGGTTTGCCTACTTCCAGAGTTAGTACAGGAGAACTGAAAATTAGATTAAAAGATCCAGTTAAAATTTTTGCCAAAAGACCTTATCCACTTTCTCCTACTGATAAGAAAATTGTTCGAGATCATATCTCAGAATTAGAATCAGCCAACATAATTAGAAAAAGTCAATCACCTCATGCTGCACCTATATTGTTAGTTCCAAAGAAAAATGGTAAGCTTCGTATGTGTTGCGACTATCGTCTTCTCAATTCAAACACAGTACCAGAACACTTCCCTTTACCATTAATTAAAGATCAAATTGCTAGATTAGCCGGAGCATACTATTTTACTACATTGGATATGGCATCTGGATTTTTACAAATACCTGTTCATGAGGATTCTATAGAGAAGACCGCATTCGTCACACCAGAGGGACAATATGAATTCCTTACTATGCCTTTTGGTCTAAGAAATGCAAGTTCTGTTTTTCAACGAGCGGTAACCAATGCTCTTGGTGATCTTGTAAATACTTACGTTACTGCATTTATTGATGATTTAATGATTTATGCCACTACCATAGACGAATCATTGGAACGTCTTGATACAGTTCTAGAGGTACTCACAAGGGCTGGATTTACGATCAATCCTTCTAAATGTGCCTTTGTTATGACCAAAGTCTCTTATCTTGGCTTTGAGATCTGTGCTGGTCAAATTCAACCTAGTGACTCTAAGATAAAAGCACTTATAGAACTCCCTGCTCCATCCACAATTACTTCCCTTAGACAATTTGTAGGCCTTGCTTCTTATTTCAGACAATTCATCCCTAATTTTTCGTTGTTAGCTACTCCGCTCTATAAATTACTATCAGCAAAGTCAAACTTAATTTGGCTACCTGAGCATGAAGAAGCACGACAAAAAATAATTTCTTGTCTCACTTCAGAACCGACACTTATGATATTCGACCCTCAATATCCAATCGAACTGCATTGTGACGCGTGTTCAATAGGCTATGCTGGAATATTAATTAACATCGTAAACAAACGTCCGCATGTAGTTGGTTATTTTTCAAAACGTACAACACCAAGTGAAACAAGATATCACAGCTATGAACTGGAAACCCTGGCCGTGGTCAGATCAATAAATCACTTTCATTCGTACATTCAATATCATTCATTCACTGTTGTAACCGACTGTCAGTCTCTCAAAGAAAGCTACTTGAAGCAAACATTAAACACTCGTGTACATCGATGGTGGAGTTATCTACAAGGTTTTGATTTCAAAATTGAATTTCGTTCGTCCCGACGCATGCAACATGTAGATTATTTGTCCAGACATCCGCCACCGGATAATGCTAATAGACTTCAACTTAAACAAGTTATACGAGATCATTCTTCAGAAATTCCTATCCTTCAATCACCA
>JAVIWC010009596.1:0-14516 GCA_031894815.1 Creontiades dilutus
CCTAAATGTGTACATATTTTAAGAACATACCTGAGGAATCGAATGAGCCCCTCCCCAAGTCCGTTGGTCAAACCATTCCCGATCTATGGCCCGATTTATGGTGCCAACATTTGCGTTTTTTGGTTTATTATTGTTTGTTTGTAACCTAGTGATGTCCGGCCGATAGCGTCGAGTTGTAGTGAATGAGGATACTGGAGTGATAGCCGATGTGGTTACTTGTAGTTTATAGCCGATACACGGGTTGAAGCATTCTGATATGCATGAAACGCTGATAATATATAGGTAAATATTATTCAATATTATTACTGGGGTTTATTATTCAATATTATTACTGGGGTAAATAAGTATTCTTTCACTGTTGTTTATTATTCAACAGGCTTGCGTTCATGATTTGAATCTTACTAAGCTTCGAAGTGTGCGTGTTTTATAAATGATAGAACAATTATTGAATTTCAGGAGATATGCA
Source organism: Creontiades dilutus (assembly GCA_031894815.1). Taxonomy (NCBI): domain Eukaryota; kingdom Metazoa; phylum Arthropoda; class Insecta; order Hemiptera; family Miridae; genus Creontiades; species Creontiades dilutus. The sequence goes on from JAVIWC010009596.1 coordinate 467, forward strand.
TAGACCACGTAAATCGGTTCTCAACCAAAACACCTATTTGGATTGATCAGTTGATGATATTTGTGTGCCTCCTCTACATCAGTTTACCTTTGGCTACATCGTTTAAATGTGGATTTGGGGAAGTTTTAACGCAATACGAGTGCTAAAGGACTAGATAAATTATAGATGTTTTTATTGGGGGGGGGGGGGGGGGTATTGAGGTTCAATAAAAACGCTGCAAATTCTTTCAATGGGGTTTATTATTCAATTGGCTTGCGTTCATTATTTTAATTTATAATAAGCTTTGGAGTGTGTGTTTCACAGGTGATGGAGCGATTATTTAATTTCAGGAGATATGCATAGAGCACGTAAATCTGTTCTCAACCAAAATACCTGTTTGGATTGATCAGTTGATCATATTTATGTGCCTCCTGAAATTCAATAATCGCTCTATCCTGTGAAACACGCACTCCAAAGCTTAGTAGAAATTCAAATCATGAACGCAAGCCAATTGAATAATAAACCCCAGTGAAAGAATTTGCAGCGTTTTTTCATAGAATAAATCCAAGTTTTGATATTTCCACAATTACTCACTAGTGTCTAGCCTATTCTAGTGACTCTAGCGTCTGCTCTTAGTCGTGAATCTTTCAAAGTTAAAAATGTGTTTGGGAGACCCCCAAGACGGAATGAAATTGGATACAAATTTAGCAGCATTGTTTTTTTTTTTCACAATGGTTTATACAACGCTGGTTAGGTTAAGAAAGGTGCACAATCTAAAATTTATAAGGGGTTGTAGATGTACTTCACCCAATGAATGAAGTCAACACATGTGAAGACAAAAAATTGATTGGTAACTTCAATTTTTTAGCGTATACACCTCTAAATACGCTCCCGTCATACAAAATGAACGTATAATCATATTTTCGTACAATATCGTATTAAATTTAGTTTAATGTGTTTTGAAGTTTGAGAACTGAAGTACAAAGAAATGGTACTTATGTAACAGTCGTATTTAACAATGTTGGTACCTAAATTAACAAAACCCACGTTTCAGTTAATTAGTTAGTAGGATTGGTTATTCATATGCCTGAATATTGTACTTGAATCGTCAAGAGCGACTATTAACCCGCCGTTGATCACGTGGGAGTGAGAAACAAAAATGCCCACTTGAAATCCCGGCGGACCAAGGTAGCGGAAGCGTTGTTTTCACTTTCGGAAAGTGAACAATTTTTTGTCTCCAAAATCTAAAATTCCACTCGCATTTTGCGTTTTAGACCTTTCTGAACAATTTTGGATCCGTGTCTGTCTGTGTGTCTAGCAGTGTTTCATGCATATCAGAATGCTTCAACCCGTGTATCGGCTACAAAGCCTTTTAGGAATACACTCCAGTATCCACATTACTACTACATCCAGTATCCAGTATATATCACCTACTGATATCAAAACAAAAACATAATAAACCAAAATAACGCGGATGTTGACTTCAAAAAGAGTATACATTTAGGCCGCTTCGACTTTTTTTTTGAGATTTTTAGGGATTTTACAAAACTTTGACAACCCTTAAAGGGCACTTTAAATTAAGTGAGAGAGCTTGCTAATTGGGGCGTCGCCGGACCAACATGTTTGAAAATTTCTGCTCCAGCCATTTGGGAGAAAACGTGCGTACGGCGCACAGTGGTTGGAATCGAAATAATAGAGCCAAAATGTAAAATTGGTATGTGGACATCCGTTTGTGGAAGATAGGATTCCAGATATAATAATGTTTTTTGTTGAAAAAATGCGTAATCCTATTTTCGCCCGTTTTAAGATGAAACTTCGACGATTTCGCTGATTTTGAACTGTATGAAATTGCAATGGGAAGTGCCTACAGTTTTATTTTAAAATTAAGTCGAGTGACTACTTGCTCTCATGAAATCCCATATTTCACCACTATAGAGCTACCAGGTCAAAATTAAAGTATTTGAAGCGTTTGTATTAAAAATACAGCCGTTTTAAGTTAATTTTATTTGTTTATTTACTTTGAAAAAAAGCCAATGTCCTCCACCGTCGCAACGCGATTTTTCGGTGCTAGACACATTGTACTGTGCACCCTGAAACTTGTTTCCGCCTGCAACCGCCCGTGATCACCGCAGCGTTTTGAATGTAAATAGGACCAGATATCTTAAAACTGTCGATGCCGGCCTGATGCCTCAAGGCGCGCTAATCAAGACAATTTGAAAGTAATCATTTTCTTTGTTAACACTCTCATACAACATGCATCACCTCATTCAGTCCGTTTCAAGATTCCCAACGTTTTCCCGGAGAAATGACATCGGAAATACGGTTTCCGTATAAAGAGTTGAGTGAATTTTTTTTCAACGGTGGGGATTTTGAAGTGCTTTTGATAAATACCCACCGATCTTTGTCGGATTCTCGAGTGGCAGAGGCAAAGGAACAGTTTGAGAGGCGCTTCCTCCCTCATTTGAAGGAAAGGTTCCGAGCTGTTGGTCAAAGTAAGCAGAAATTCATTAGAAAGTATGGTGACTGGCTTGAGGGTGAGTTCATAGTCAGTTTTTCGACTCTTCAGTCGGATAGTTCCTCCTCAAAAGATATAATAATAATTACAATAACCATTGTATTTATGGAGAAATGTAAGACACCTACATTGAACGTACGATTTTAATTGATGAATTTGAAAAACGCGATTAGAGTGAATTTTATTGCACGAGCACCCCTCCCAGGGAGTCTTCTTACTATTTACAATTTTATATAGCTTTGAAAATTGTCCTTTGAAACAGGTTATATGTATTATATTTATGATGTTCTGTTCTAAATTCGTAACGAAAATCGAGATGTGGCAGTCAAAGTATGGCTAATACTGGGAAAAGATTGATCCTACATGCTTGGCTATGGGCTAGATCGATGCAGCAGGTCAACAACCATGGGTTGTGATCGTTTTTCAGAACATTTAGAAGTAGAGCGTGCCAGGATTTATTTCCGTTTTAAGGCCGTTTCCAACTACTGTGCGGCGTACGGCGGAAAGACGGAAACATTTTTAAAGCAGATTTGGATTCTACACCCTTTGAAACGTAAACCTTAAAATTTTCAGGGGGGGGGGTTAGAAATGTTTTTTTTTTTCAAGAGCGATTACAATGGTTTATTATTGAATAATAAACCAAAATGGACTAACCTGGAGGACAGGGACTACCTTTTCGACTCCTATTGTACGGCTGAGGATATTCTAAGAGTGAAGGGCAAGTCGGCTTGGAACAGGAATGTAGTGTGCATAGGATCTGCTTGGACCCTACTTGGTCGACGTTGAGTTAGTATTTTTCTCAATTGATCGTCAGATAAATTGTTAGAAGCCACGCTCATTTCAAGTTGGTTTGACTTACCTCATTCTGTTGAAACATCTCTGTTTGTATAGTTTTCGACGACTTTGTTGCAGGTCCAGATTTTTTTGGGACAGTTGTCTTACGCTTAGGTTGAACAGGCTTCTCTATTTTCAAATCAAAAACGTAGTGATCTTTGGATTCATTAGGCTTGTGAAACTCTGTTGGTAAAAATTACAAAAAAAGCAAAATAGAATTACCTATTTTATTTATTCTCGCACGTACTTCCTACTGAGTTCCTCAAAGATGATTAAATGAGAATGAAAAATCGATTGTTTCCTTACCCCCGATTGATTTTGCTGATGAACGTCTGCGTTTTGATAATCTCCTCTCTGAGCTTCTTGTTGATTTGCTTCCCAGTGATAGTAAACTGCATTTCTTCCAAATTCTGGCCTTCACTTTTTTGGGAATGAAAGAAAGCTTCAATAAATTCATAATTCGTTCTATGTTGGGTGGGTGAAATGTCGTTTACTCTTATAAATTTGTTAGGTAGGCACTCTAAACAATAAGTTCCTGCCTTTGAATGTAATGATCTCTAAAATAGACAAAGGAGTGATTAGCTAATTACGGTTGATTGTAATGGTTAATAGTAAAAAATATTATTGATTCATTTATTGGGACGGGTTTGAATGAAAGAGTAGGACTTATTCAAATTTGACACCAATAATGCTAGCGGAATGCAAATCGCAGCCTTAAAATTGATCCCACGTTTGCCGGCAAAAAAAGAATCACTAAACAGAATGTTTTTTTTTTTTTTTTTTTCGTCGAATTTTGCGGTGTTTGATGATGATTTGAAGAAGGTTATGACATTGCGTCGATTTATCTTGTTTACAATGGCTATTTAGGGAGGGTTTTAGGTCACATGACAAATGTTTCTAGTTTGCGATCACTGTTTTGGGAGGGTAATGAGCCATGAGACGAATTTCATGGAAGTGTAGTATAGCCGACTCCGTACAGATATTTTCATTAACATGAAAAGTCAAATTCTATAATTTCTTTATTTCTACTATTACTGGCATTAAGACTCATCCTTCTATATACAAACATTAGTTTTCACGGAAAATTTGGGATTTTTTACTGCAAGTGGCAAGAAAATGCGGAGTTTTGACCGCTAACAGCCGTTTCGGAACCACAGTGCGGCCCGGACTAATGAACTGCTATCTAGTATAACGCAATTTAACAAACAGCTTGAGTTGAAAATGTTCTTTTCTGATCAATTAATTGAAATAAGTACCCATTCAAGACAATCTTATGAGTCTCACCGGGTTCAGGTTTCGCAGCTGATGGTGGCAAAAACGCATTACCCCAATCTTTCACCGAATGCTTGATCGCCAGATATCTTGTAATTGTGTGGTTAAGCACTGTGAATCCTTCGTCGTTTTGAATATTCATGTCGGCACCATAAAGGAACAGTAAGTATAATAGTGCGTGATGATCTTGTGACTAAAAAACAAAATCGTGAGGAATTCTAATTATATGCCTCTTGCAGTGGAATGAAGTATGGTATCACCTCCCTCTTCATCACAGAAGTTAAACCTTGTTGTAAAACAACAGTTTCCATAAACATTCAACTACCTCAAAACTATAATTTTTTGTTGATTATTTCAACCATGAACCTTTGTAATACTATGGGGTTCTCGCTCTCGAAAACTGTTGGTATTCATGGACAAGTCAATTCCAAATAATTATGGAATTGAATACAAATTTTTAAAAACAACGTTTTACGTTGTTTGAGATTTTCTCTCTTTTTTCTTACAACGAACGGCTGAAAAGGGGTTGATAGTTGACTGACAGGCTCAGGGACGTAACCAGCCCATATTTCACCCGGGGCAAGAAATAAATTTGGCGCCCCCCTATAGACCCGATATCTCATGACTCATACCATCTTAATATACCAATGAACCAAAATATAAATATAATTAATTTGATTTATTCACAATGTATAAACTCTTTTACTAAAAGGAGGAAGGTTTGGAGAGTAAGTGCTCAATGTAAAATACCATAGGTATAATTTTTATTAAATTATAAATACATTTTTGTACGAAATGGAAGCCCTAAACAAACTTTAAAATGAAAATTGTCGGGCTTTTTTTGCTGCAAATGTTTTAATGATACCATCAAAAGATAGTGCTGAAGCTATTTTGTGCTCTATTGATATGATGGCCAAGTTGCTTAGTCGTTGTTGTCCTGTCAAGTTCCTGATGTAGTTTTTTATTATCCTCAGTTTTCTAAAACTTCTTTCATTCGATGCTACACACACGGGTATTGTAAGAAAAATTCTCAAAGCTGTGGTTATATTGGGATAGGCGTCATGGAGGCCGTTTTGGCAAATATAAACCAAAAGTTCGAATGGAGTAGACTCGCCTCGTCAACTACCCCGCATACGGCCGCTCAAGGCTAGTTCTCGCCTCGCGAAGTATACGTTTTCTATATCCTTTGTCCTTTCTTGTTGGCCTATTGCATTCCTTATTTATATTATTTTTCCTTTTAGTAAATATTTTCAAATTTACTCTAAACGGTCATAATATTTAAAAGAACTTGGTAAGCTGTCACTTTTTTGCCTATTTGGCGCCCCTCTAACTTTGCCCCCCCCCCCCCCCCTAGTTACGTCCCTGTACAACCTCACGTTAAAATTGACGCAGAAATCTTAACGATTGATTGGTGGAAACCATCTAACTCAGATCTTAGCTGAACTTGAATATCTTCCATGTTGATTATCCTGCTCCTGTTTCAATGCTTAGGAGAGTAAATGCATGGTTACTACCCTACTGTTTAGCAAACACATAGTATGCACTAGGAATAGTGAAGGTAGGTAAGTCCCTTCGTTACCAGATGGTATAAAAAAAAGTACTTCGTGGTTCAGACAGACACCGTCAGAAGTGCCGGATGAAACCTCGTGATGGAACTTACTGCCGCCCTGATAACACATCCATTTCCTTTACTGTCTTGTAGATTTATGTTCAACGTATTCGCGTAAAGGAGCCAAGTGAATTCCCTCAAGTTGCCTGAGTTACTTGATTCAAGTAAGCCTCGACAAGCACGTTCTATGGGTCCTGGTTCCCCAAATTGTTTACGGTTATTACAGATCAATTCTGCGACATTAAACCCCACCATTTTCTGTAAGATGATAAAATACCGTGAATTTTTGAACTTATTAGGTTTTGAATATATCAGTCATCTAAATGAATGATGGCTTTTTTCCTAGCAAAGGTCATTATTATTGAGTCCTATTGTTCGACAGAAATATGGTATGTCGAATTATGAGTGATTAATTTTACAAATGGACGAAACGTTGAGGAGATCGTCTAGTCATTAATCTTCGTAAGTCTTTCTTCCGAAGAAATCGCCCTAAAGATTTTGGATAACATAACATTTAGAAAAACGCTGCAAATTCTTTCACTGGGGTTTATTATTCAATTGGCTTGCGTTCATGATTTGAATTTCTACTAAGCTATGGAGTGTGCGTTGAATTTCAGGAGATATGCATAGAGCAAGTAAATCTGTTCTCAACCAAAATACCTATTTGGATTGATCAGTTGATCATATTTGTGTGCCTCCTGAAATTCAATAATGGATCTATCACCTGTGAAACATGCACACTCCAAAGCTTTGTATAAACTCAAATCATGAACGCAAGCCAATTGAATAATAAACCCCAGTGAAAGAATTTGCAGCGTTTTGTATGGTTATCAGAATGCTTCAACCCATGTATCGGCTACAAAGCCTTTTAGGAGTTCACTCCAGTGTCCACATTACTACATCACTACGTCACTAGGTTACTGATATCAACACGAAAACAATAAAAAACCAAAATAACGCGAATGTTGGTACCATAAATCGGGCCATAGATCGAGAATGGTTTTACCTACGAACCTGGGGAGGGCCTCATTCGATTCCTCGTGGAGCGTTCTTCGAAAAGAGTACAAATTTAGGCCTCCTTGACTTTTTTTGAGGTTTTTAGGGATTTTACAAAACTTTGACAACTCTCAAAGGGCACTTTAAATTAAGTGAGAGAGCTATCTCAAGAATTGGGGCGTCGCCGGACCAACATGGATTTTTCCTGAAAATTTCAGCTTTTTTTGCTTCAGCCGTTTGGGAGAAATCGTGCATACGGCGGACGGACGGAAAAATTTGTATTGCAGATTCGGATTCTACACCCTTTGAAACGTAAACCATGAAATTTTCAGGGGGGGTTGGAATTTTTTTTTTTTCAAGAGCGATTACAATGGTTTATTATTGAATAATAAACCAAAAATGTAAAAACCAAAAATTAATCTTTAATTCCAATTTGAAAACAAATGAAACATTTGCCATTTTATTTTTTCAAGGTTCCATGATACTAACTCAAATATCTCACCACTGTCATCCACGTTATTTTTCATGCTTTGAAAAACTCACTCGAGAAAAACAACCATATCAAGGGAAAAAAGTTCTCATTTGAATGTTGGCAAATCTTTCAAGTTGGTCATTAATAAGTAAGGTACAGTACAAAAATTAATCCTAAATACCAACCTCATAAATCCTGTTGATGAATGTGTGGACCATAATGTCAATAATGATCGGAGTATTATTCCAGGCTAGTAGTAAATTTATCCTCTTTCGGAGTCGATCCCAGCACAACGTCATTTCTGTTTCTCTCATTTCATTTTGCTCAGGAGAAGAATTTTCAAATGCCCTTTGCCCACACTTGAAATGTTTAAAACTCTTTGAAATGTAAATCGAAATTGGATTTATTATTCTAATTTAAGTTTTAGATACATCCTCCTCCATTCCTCATTAATCATTTCACAATTAAGAATTTCGATCGTATATCCAACCTAATACAATGATAATTTTCACAACATTCGTTCATCACAAACCTACTACGGATTTCCACGGTTTTAATATTAATATTGTATACGCACGATTTGTACTGCTTCTGTTAATTCCTCTGCTGTCGCGCTGCTTGAGAAATCATCATCGGACAGTACGGGTAGGAGATCTTCTATCTTTCTCAAATCCGTGAAATGCTCTTGCTCAAATTTTTCATAGTTGAATAGAAAGTTCCTTGGATCTTTACAATAAATTGAGTATAGTTTTGGAACATAATTATCAGGCAGATTCATGTCTCTCACAATTTGTAATATTCCATTATTAGACTGGAACGAGAGGTTGATAATCATTAAGAATAATACATTGTTATGTAAGCACTCATGTATTGCTGTACTTCTTCTTATGATTCATGTAATCCGCATTATACCCACAATCTGTGCAAGCGTATTATACTGTATTTACTTACTGGTGCTACTTCTACAAGATTCTTAAATTTTGTCATAAAGGCTTTGTGATTCGGGCTTGTAGACAGTCTTTCTACGTCACAATTTACTGGCTGTATTAGTCGAATAATCGAGCACGACTGCCAAAACCCTACATCTTGTTGCCCATCACTTCTCGTCAAGATTCCAGGCCCAAAAGGTCGATCATTCTCGTACAACCCCTAGGTTATTCAATGATTATTTGTTAAAATTGAATAACTACCAGTGCAAAACATTATGTTGGTACCCACTCTTTGTGCAATAATAACCCTTACTTCAAAATATGCATTATCTGGCAAGGATAACAAGCCATAACCTTCTTTGGCATTGGAAAAGAAGGAACCTTCATACGTCCAATTGTTGCTGAATATATTTTTCTTCTTGTAGCAACCCGATCCATGATATGAATCACTATTGAAATTGCCTTTGTAGCATTCGTTTCCCTATAGAGGTAAGATCGTAGATGTTAGAGTTGGTTGAATTATTTCAATTAAGCGAGATAAACTTTATTTTGATGCCTAAAACGATACGTATATTTGACACAGATATGTTCGAGTGACACACATTAAAGAGACGGCCACCATTGACCCAAAAATGTTAGATGTAGGATTAATTTCATGTTATTCTCTGTCGAACAAAACAGTGGGAAATTTTGAAGCATACTGTGAATGTAGCTGGGGTAAAATGATAAATAAGACCTGACATAGATATGTGTATATATATTTTTTTCTTTTTTAATGTGTTTCGAGGAACTTGAAGAATTATTGAAAGACACAATTTCACTTTAGAAACTTATAATTCACGTAAAGTAAGTAAGGACGTAACGGTACACATGTCGAGAGCGGGAGACAAGCAATTGAACAACGGACCCTAGCTGTAAGTAAACATTGAAGGTGGTGCGCCCCTAGTGACAGTCTTCACAAGCAACGCCTTCGCGCGCCACTATGATTAAAATTATGGAACATTATAGTCACCCCCCACAAATTAATTGAAATTTTTGAAATTAGAAAAAATTGAAATTGACAAATTGAGAAATTTCTTTCTAACAGTTACAATTGAATCATAATAAGAAGTAAAACATTATAGAATAGCATCATATTGAAAAAGAATTTTTTGAAATAAAAAATATACAAAGTGTAGCAAAATCACATCACGTAATCTCGAAAACGTTCCGGAGGACGGAAAGCACGAGCAGACCGCCGGACGGCTTCCACTGTTGGCGCCTGCACAGCCTCTGTCGTAGGAGCGACGTCTGACCCAGGATTGTGAGGGAAGAATAGCGACGTCAAGTTTTCATCAGGATAGTTTCTTTGAGGTTGTTCAGCATTCGCAGTAACCTGTTGGGGCTGCAAGGCTGTCTGACAGTCACCGTCAATTTCAACATCGGTTTTTCTTAACTGGTTCGTGTGGCGTTTTAGACTGTAACCATTGTTGAGTAATACTTGGTAATGAAGGTGTCCAAATTTTCGGATGATCGTCCCAAATTTCCAACAATTTTTGTTATTGGAATACCATCGTGCGAGTACCTTATCCCCAATTCTGAAGTCTCGTGAGGGTGGTAGGTCGAATTTTACTCGTTTCTGGATTTTGGGAGCTGGAGGCTTGAAAACGTCGAGCTGGCACCGTATGTTTCTATTTAAATACAATTCGGCTGGAGTTTTGCCATTCTGGAGAGGTGTAGCTCTGTATCTGAATAATATTTCACGGACCTTGTGCTGAATTGAAAACTGCCAGGAATGTGCACTATCTCAGAAAAGCCCAGCTAAAGTCCCTCTCCATCAATGGGACGATCCTCAACATAATTTTGAACGAGTCCACATTGACTATGCTGGCCCATTTTTAGGTTAAGAACGTCTACCTAAACTTCAAAACTCATCTATTCTTAATTCATAACAGAAAACAGCTTCATTTTTAAGTTAATTTATCATTTATAATATAATAAATTGATGAAAACATGGAGCTATTTTCTGTTATGAATTGCGAAATGAACTATACTAGGAAACGTATTAAAAGCGACTTGCTTCTCGTAGGCCAATTGAATACAAAGTTGTGAGAGATAGGTAGGCAAAGGAGATAGATAAATCCATCTTGATTTATTTATATCTGTATTATTATATAATTTTTTTCCAATTTTAACTTGGGTGAATGCCTTTATGGTCAATAGGAAGTGTCGGTCTCTTCCTTTTTATTTCATTTATGGCAGTTGAAGACACAGAGTGAGTTGGATTTTGATGTCGAAAAGAACACGTACTCCTGAAACAATGATAAAATCAGTGAGTTTTCTGTAATTGTGCCTTCACTATGCAGAGATGCCTATACTACCTTAATTGTATTTACAGTAATTCACAAATCATCCAAAAGCCAACAAATTCACAAATGAAAAAAGTAATCTACAAAGACTTCGTATACAAATTTTTTAAATCATCTGAAAATACGATAAATTCACAAGATGCTAGTAACAACGAAATATATTCAAAACAATTGTGCCACACAAGAAATATACATTGCAGTGCTTACTTGTAAAATAATAACGGACATAAATATTTTTTGTTCTAAATGCCAAAACTGTCAAAAGATTCGATATGACCTGCTACAGTACCTACTCCTCTTAGGAGTTAACCAAGTAATGTTGTCGGCAGCCCTAGTAAAGTTCGAATTTCTTAAAACCTTCCTATGGCAGTAATCACTATACGTAAAACTTAGCGTAGATTTAAGCCCCACTTTATTTAGGTACAAAACTTTTAACTCTTCGAAACGCATTAAAGAACACAATCAGCCAAATGTTTCGAGTAAAAATTGTATTAGAGAATTTGTGTTGATATTAAATAGTTCAATCTGGATTGAAATGCAGAATTGCCCCAAGCAACCACTCCAAACCCCAAGTGACCACCACCACCCTAACAATAGAATACCGGGTCTGCTGCGAAGAGGCAGAATTAGCAGTATCTGTTACTTTGTGATTGTCTTACTGCTGCAACAATAAGATTCCATCAATTTGGAAAGGGTACTCCATCACCAGCCGATATTGCTAAGGAAGCGCCTTAGAACCTCCTTCAATTTTGAATGAAGAGATCATTAAAATAAAAAGGTTCTGATTGAAAATAGGGATAGTGTCATAGTAGATCACAGTGGTCTCAGTGACAAGAGTTCCCCCCAACCCTTTTCAGGAAAAAAAAAAAAACATTTTTAATTTTAAAATCGTGAAATTGAACTTCAAAAAGCGACCTGGAAGCAGTTTGAATTTTTACTTTTAATAATTCCCCCGCCCCTCCCCCTGTTAGATTTGTATCTGTGCTTACACTGAGGTATTCTGTACGGAGAACCTGAAATTGAAGGGCAGCTGCTATTTGTACAGTTTTTGCAAAGAGGTATATTCTTTGCCCCGTCGTTAGAACAGAAGAAGCTTTGAGATTAAAACAAACAATGTTTTTTCGAAGTTCAACTTGAGCCTTATCTTCTGAAACCATTAATTTATTTCTTAAGATTCTGCGCTGCCTTACCAGCAACCCAGGAGTCATCTGCTAACACCACTGCAGTATCGTCAGCAAACGAAATTATCTCCCCATCGATAACAGCCATGAAAATACTGTTGATATAGGTGTCCCAGAATTTATGTAAAAAAAATTGCGGAACTACATTTGAAAATGGAGTAAATGTTGCCAACCACCGCGATTTTTTCAACTCCGTTGCTGAGATATGCTATTTTTAAGAGTTTTTTAAAAAAATCGCGTTTTTCGCCATTAAAACGCTTTTTTCTCGGCAATTTCCCAACATTTTTGCACATTTGACCACATTTTCGAATCTGCGTTAAATTTCCTATTAGATGAAGTTACTTTGATTTCCAAAACGCATCTTCCAAACACCGAAATTTTCAATCAAAGATGAACATTTTTCGCAAAGTGAAATTTTTCAAAAACTTGGAACGCTTGGCGTGACCACAAAAATAATTTTTTTCGTTGTCAAATTTGATAAAAACTTCTCCCACTTCTAAGCTTTCCAACGGCGTCTCAACCATTTAATTCTGATTGGAATTGACGGAGAAATTAAAGTTCGAATGCCAGAAAACGTGTAGTTCGTTTTAACGTAAGTTGGTAGGTGACGTACGATACGGGCCACAGAAACTGATTTTTCTCGATTTCAATTAATGTTTTCCGGCATTCAACCACAGGTTCGAATTGGGCGTTAAATTTCCTGTAAGAAGAGGTACCTCATTTTGTTTCCAAAATTTTTTTACACATTTATCACAATTCTCAATTTTTAATTTTTTACAGTACCTGGAAAAAACATTTTGGAAACAAAATGAACCTCTTCTTACAGGAAATTTAACGCCCAATTCGAACCTGTGGTTGAATGCCGGAAAACATTAATTGAAATCGAGAAAAATCAGTTTCTGTGGCCCATATCGTACGTCACCTACCAACTTACGTTAAAACGAACTACACGTTTTCTGGCATTCGAACTTTAATTTCTCCGTCAATTCCAATCAGAATTAAATGGTTGAGACGCCGTTGGAAAGCTTAGAAGTGGGAGAAGTTTTTATCAAATTTGACAACGAAAAAAATTATTTTTGTGGTCACGCCAAGCGTTCCAAGTTTTTGAAAAATTTCACTTTGCGAAAAATGTTCATCTTTGATTGAAAATTTCGGTGTTTGGAAGATGCGTTTTGGAAATCAAAGTAACTTCATCTTATAGGAAATTTAATGCAGATTCCGAAAATGTGGTCAAATGTGCAAAAATGTTGGGAAATTGCCGAGAAAAAAGCGTTTTAATGGCGAAAAACGCGATTTTTTTAAAAACTCTTAAAAATAGCATATCTCAGCAACGGGTTGAGAAAAAATCGCGGTTGGCGGCGATTTACTCCATTTTCCATGTAGTTTCACCCAATTTTTTTTTTTTTACACTAAGTGCGGGACACCCTGTATATCAAGAAGAGTATTAGGCTTAAAATGTTTCCCTGAGGGACACGGTGAGACAATGTGCATACCTCATATCAGACAATCAGCGTACCACTCATATGTTGAGAACTTCTTATTCTTCTGTAATTTCTGTTTGGAAAGAGGTTAAATAAAGTCGTTATTAAAATTCACTCACCAAGAGCATACCACCAGCCAATAATAGGGCTTTTTCTCTCAGTTCTGATCCAAAAGGGAATTTTACTGTCAGCTTGTAATTCATTATTTTAGAGTCCCATATATGTTCGATACTGGGTTTGGAGTGCTCGCTACATCACATATGTTGAAAATTATGTCATCGTAATGGCAGCAACATGGTCCAGTTGATGGTCCCGATAGTGAATATTTCAAAACATCCTGGTCCCTAATGGAGAACAGCGTTCCTGGAGCGTCCATTTCGTTGAATGCATCCTAGGTATGTGCAAGGCGGTTCAATACTTAATTCCGAAAAAAA